>CAVNYN010272811.1:0-41293 GCA_963692815.1 Nyctanthes arbor-tristis | reverse complement strand
GTGGGGGAAAAAACCCAAATTTTGGGTTTTTTCCCCCACATTAATCATGCTCTAACAAGTCCTATAAATGACACTTTCAAACAAGGATTGGATTGATCTACACCAAGACCAGAGAATGATTAGCTCGATCAACTTAAAACTCATGTAAGTTCAGGATGGCATGAGAAATGTAAAGAAAGCAAACAAGGAAAATGTCTACAAAGATTTATACAACCATCTAGACCCGGAAAACCATAATCTGTTGTTTTGGGTCCATGAATGAGGTACATTATGACATTTGTGGGATCAAGGAAAATTGTGAAGGAAACATAATTCATTCATGTCAAAACTGTCCATTCTATGGAGATCAATGCAATGAAAACCAACAGACAGCAAAAAAGAGACCCAAAAATTAGTCCATCTGGCCAGTTCATCAGGGACTGTTTGTCAGTTGCTCCATACCATTTTCACCGGTTGGCTTATGGTTTGGAAAACCGAGAAAGGATAAGGAGCTGTATTTGCAAATCTACTGCTTCACCAAATAATAAACAAGAAACGGTCTGTCATTTATAATTAGGGCTGCCTCTTCAATTCTCATTCTAAAAAGTGAATACACTAACTTGCAGATTTGTGAGGAGTTATAAGTGTTTATGGAGGAACAGAGTTTGAAGGAATCAAGAAAGTATCTAAATGAAAATGGGAGCTCTACCAAATTGGAATGTGCGTGTTGGACTGAATTATTGCATACAGTTAAGGGAAAAATCAACATATAGACCATAAAATTATTGGCGATACACAGACTGTAGCTGCGGAAACAGACTTAGGCAAGCTAGACATGTTATAATGGTGGGCCACTCAATTTGAGGGGGGCAATGATGTAGCTATTTTAAGCTCTGATGAAGAGAGCTCATGCTAACTACTAGATGTACTGGAAAAGCAATTGCTATAGCTTGAGGGAGCACAAGACAAACAGTGGGCTTGGAATGGTGTCAATTCACTGAGCCAACATGTTGGTAAATCAGGAAAATTACATGCAATCGACCCTTGAACCCTTCTCTTTACAGGACCAATGCCAGGGCCAGTTTTTCAAAGCTTTAATAAACACTGAGGGTGTGCATGATTTTGATTCTTCAAAAATCAATTGTCACTCATACTCATTTCAACCATGGATTCTCCTATTAAAATAATCTAGCATGCAAATTCGTCACTTTTCCTTACTTTTCAACTAGACATTCTCCCAAAAAATTACTTTTCACAAAATCAATCCTCAAAAAATTCAAAATCTAACACCCTGAAAACTATACACATAACCTTATTTCAGTAAATAGAAAACATCAATATCATACAAGCAACAAAAAATACATTAAATCAAGACTAATATGGTAAATCAGGCTGTTCTAATCTAGCAAAAATGAAGATAACTCTTTTTTCATAATCTCCAACGGAGCCATAGAGTAATAAAGTGTTGTATGAATTTTTTTTAAAAAATGAGCAACTGAAAAGGTATAGCAGACTGTAAATAAGTTGAATGAGAAAATATTCAATGCTTGGAGAAAAATAGAGAATACTTTGCCCATGTTAGCCTTTTATTTCCATTTCAAAAATAGGAACAGAATGAGTGGGAAATTGTGTAGTATTGTGGGTCCCATGGAATGTGTGGATAAAAATGGTTCGACCAATTTCTATTTTGACATAATATGGAACAATAAAGTGGGCTTTACTTTCATTTTCTGGGTTGAGGGATGGAGTTGGAAAGAGCATTGGAGCAGAAAAAGAGTTCTCAAGAATAGCAGCATTGTTGAACAATTAAGAATCAATATACTTTAGAGGCCAAAAATGAACATACCACAAACTAATAAATAAATGTTCAGACTCAATAGGTCTGACCAATTGAAGTTTTATTACTTGAACTATAATGACTATTTCAGTGGAAACATTAAATTTAGAATGGAGAAAAAAATGTATAAATTAATTTAACTCATCAAGAATTGCGACTTTGCAAGGATTTGTGCCACTCACAAGAATATCTAGAACTGCTAGGAGGAACACAAAAAAAAAGGGGACATTTTTCTTTCATTTAATTGTGTGGGAATATGAGGTTGGAAGACCATTGAGGAGGACACAGTATTGTCACGTGATATCAGCATTCTTAAACAATTAAGAATCATTCCTTCAGTAGACAAATTTCAGATTTCATATGTCGAACCAATTGAAGTCCATTAGCTCATCTCTAAGGTATCGTCCCTACCATACCTGAAACTTAAGAATGGGGAAGGGTACAAATTAATGTTACCTCATCAAGGATTGCAAGGGATTTGTTTCTTTCATCCGACAAGGAGAGAACTCGAGACTGAAGCTCTCTCAACTCAGTAGCTAGGATGGCCCTCTCACCATATACTTCTCCAGAATGCTGCAAAGAAAAAGTAACATTCATGATATTTCGGTTAGAGAACAGCTACATTATTACACTTTAATTTTTGGTAGACCAGATGTATGTAGCATAACCATGTCATTTGCCTCCTTTGCATGTTGTAGCATCCTTTTAAGTTCTTCAGCTCTATTCAGTATATCAAAACCTCCCCTAGAAGCTTCCTCTTTAGCTTGTTCTGCATCCTTTTCCTTGAGTTCCACTTCCTTGATCAAGGTAATAACAGACTCCATCACGGAAAACAAGGTTTTCTGCATCATAAGGAAAAAATCAGGGTTACTCAAATAATAAACTCCACCAGGAGGAACTCGAGTACTAATCTGATCAGAAACCACAGCTCCCGTTAGAAATCTATTTCTATTTCAAAATAGAAATGTGTTAAACCAATCACATTCACACATATCATGGAGCCACATGAACTACAAAAATCTCCACCACTCATTTTCAGTAATTCTATTTCTATTTTTAAATAGAAATAAAATCCAACGGACATAAAGCCCCACATATTATATTCGTCTTTCCTTCTGATGCATGTGTAGATATTTAAAAAGGGGAAAAAAGGAAATTCTGATCATATGATCATTTGAAAAACTTTTACAATCTATTAAGTTTGCCAAACCTCAATATGCATCCCTGTTCAATACCAAACAACACAATGGACATGCAAAAAATTGCAAGGATGACTTTCTTTTTCTCGGCACTATTAATAAACAGAATATATTTTACCAAAGATAACACAAACATCAATAAATACATCAATGTCATATACGCAACAAAAAAATACATGAAACCAAGAATAATATTGTAAAACCACAGCTAAAATCAACAAAATACTCGAGATAGAATTGCTAAAACCTTATTATTCCTAGCATCTGAGATTATATCATCGAGAAGATCAATGCTACAAACTTGTCCAGATCGGGACACCAACGAGTTCAGGTTATACTCATCTTCAGCATCAACTATTTCACTGTTTGCTTCTATCTTAGGAGTTGCATCAGTTAAAGCAATTACTTCAGATCTCTCTAAATTTGTGTCTGGCGTATTGCTCATCACAATACTCTCTGAACGACTTGAAGTTAGATCTTCAACTGATCCCAAAGCTGGAAGCCCAACAGTAATAGGCCTCATCTCTGACGGGTTGCCACCTACACGAGGATTTCCCTGATAACTGTCTTGAAGGATACCTGTATTCCAATCTTTATCTAAGGTTTCATCAGAATTCTCCAAACCTTGAAAACAACCATGCACATTTTGATTGGCACATGTATCAATGTCCTTTGAAGTTCCCAATGCATTACAAGAACTCTGATCAAATAGAGTCTTAATGCTGGTTTCGGAAGACTTTTTATCAGAAACTGATGCCACTCCTTCAGATTCTACAGATGTTTCATCATGATGATTATTTAACTTGATTTCATCCATCACAACAGGTTCAACATGAGAGGCCTCATCAGCACTAAGCTTCACACCATTCTCCGCAAGCTGAACGGATGATATCAATTCAGCAATACCAGCATCTCCACATTCCTCATGAATCTCGCTATATGTATCATAAAAGGGCTCAGTATGCCCATCATTTGCATCGCTTGCACCACTGGCACCATGGAATGATTTCTTTTCTTTATAATTCACATCCTTAGACACAGATCCATTTTGCTCATAAGTTGAGCCTGCCACGTTCACAGCATGGGCATCAGTTGCCACAGGTTCTACAATTGCTGTTATAATAACCAAGTCAAATTAGTGCACCTCTTAATGAACCCCTCAAAAGTCAGTATATACAATCAATGTTTTCTTCAGAATAATGAAATCAATAAAGAAGAAATTTGAGCATCCTAATTGGGAAAAATGGTACCTTTAGGTGACTGTGCCATGCTCCTACTCTCACTGGAAAAACTACTTTGTATAGATCTTTCATCAAAAAGCGGAATAATCTCAGTGAGAACTGCCTCAACTGCTGCATCAGCATCATTACTATGCTCAATGGCAACAGCTCTAAGAGCTCGAGAATCAATCTTCCCCGAGAGAAATTAACAAGGAAAAAAAAAAAAAACTTTAGTTATTATCCTATCATTTCATCTTACAATAAAAAATCAACATTAAAACCAAAAAAATAAAATAAAATAAAATAAAATCCAATCATTTCATCTTGCAACAAAAAATCAACTCTAAAACACTAATCTTCAGACTGTCGAATATATGAATCAAACGACTCAAATTATGAAGATCGTCGTATCGTACAGTCCACTTCTTCTAGAAACTGTAACATTAATTAATTGCTTAAAAAACTCAAAACTTGAAAGCCCAAACTTACCAGTGGAAAAATTTCCTGCAAAGCCTTAAATACTTTCTTGAATCCCATCTTCAAATTCTAAAAATCAGTTCTGCAAATACAATCAACTAAAGTAATCAATTAGCCGTAATTCCAAATTTTCCTTTAAATAAACTACGACATGCAAGTAAATACTAGACAGGGCGCTTTGAAACAACATGGACAAACTTGAAAACCCTAACCCTTTAGCTTCATACACAATACACACGTCCTCGATCATCAAGAAACACACTAACTTAACCAAATAAACAAAAGAAAATATAAGGAATAACTGCAATAATAATATAATATATTATCGAAGAAATTTCGTTCTCTTCAGTCCAAAAATTTAGAGAGGAAGCAACAGGAAATTGCAGACGAACCTTTCGAATTCCGGTGTGAGTGTGTGTGTGTGTGAGGTATCTAGACGAAGAGGAGAGGACACATATATACATACGTCATGATCATTTTTTTTTTGGGGGTTAATGGAAAAGTCGAATGGTTGTACCCTTCGGAGCTCCATAGTGGTTGTACATTTTCACGTGTTTGACTTAATTTTTGACTTCGAAATACTTAGACCAATGTACAATACAAGGAAGCACGATCGGGAAAAGTAGAGTAACCCGCGCTGTTAAGAAATTGGGCATTTGAGTCATTTACTCAAATTATTATTATAATTTCCCGGTAAATTCAAGAATTATTCTTTAATTGCGTGGAACTTGCATGAAATGAAATTATTATTATATGCATATACTTAAATTTAATTTCATGGAAAATTTTATACAATTGTTAGCATGATCATGTGCCTAAATGGTAAAAGATTTGTACAAACACACACATAATATATATACACGCCCCCCCCAAATTTGATAAAGAACCAATGATTAGTTATGTTAATGTACCAATATAGTTATAAAATGTAAGAAATCAATGGTGATTTCGTTAGTAGTTTCACAAACCACTAGTAGTTTCTTATATTTTGATAAATATTTAGCACCATTTTTAGCTTGCAATTTCCTTCTTTTGTTAATTTTTTGTTTTGAAGTCTTGACTGCTGACTAAGCCATCGCAAAATTGTGATCTTCAAGAAAGGTTAATTATAGCAGTTTTTCTCTAATCTTTGATGCTGAAACAATCTCGTCCTCAACTCTTTTTCTTTTTTTATTTTTATTTTTTTTAAAGTGGCAAAAATGTTGAAAAAAGTTGAAGAGATATTGTAATAAAATCTCAAATCCTATGTGGTATGCATTAATACACGTCATATATATTTTAAATCATACGACATGTATTCATGTAAGCCATGTAAGATTGGAGGTTTCTGAAAAATACTCTTTGAAGCGACACTCAACTTTTGATATATAAAGCCAATTATTATTATTCGATTAACGACACATCTCATTATTAGTTCATCAATTAGTTCACCAATTAACAATTTTGTTTATTTTCTAAGAGCATATCCTACTGTCCCTCTAGTACAAAAGAGAATATTCCATACTCTAAATAGCATCTTTAAATTTAAAGTTATTAATTCATCATTAAACTTTAACGTGTTTCCCTTTAATACCTAGATTTACAAAAATCAATTTATAACTTATCGTTCATTTCCCAAAACTAATATTAATTTTTCTCTTTTTTACAATGTTACTTTGGCATACTAACCACATCTTACAAGATACTAGTAATTTTTTCTACAACTATACTTTTTTCTTTAGTCGAAAATTGATTCTAGTTCACAAAATTTTAATTCTTAGGTCAAAAATTGATTTTAGGTCATTTTCCACGGCATTTTGTGACCAAAATTTTGAGTGATCAAAATTAATATTAGTTTAGAAAAATTAATATTATTTTCGTGAACTAGAATCAATTTTCGACTTAAGAAAAAAGTGTAGTTGAGGAAAAAGTACGGGCATTTTGTGACATGTGGTTAATATACAAAAAAAGCAATTATATTGTAAAAAAGGAAAAAAAAATATTAGTTTGGGAAACGAACGACATGTTATAAATTAATTTTTGCAAATTTAGGTATTAAGGGGTAACACGTCAAAGTTCAACGATGGTTTAATAACTTAAATAGTAAGTTTAGTGATCAATTAGTAACAACTTAAATAGTTCAATGACTATATATGTATTTCAATTACCACGTGGTGGATTAAGTCACGTCACTTCACCGTTAAGTCACGTCATCTCCTTTGTTAAATTTAACACACTAAAGTTTAATGATGAATTGATAACTTAAAGGTAAGTTCAGTGACCAATCAGTAACAACTAAAATAGTTCAATGACTATATAGGTATTTCACTTGCCACGTGGCGGAGTTGTTAAACCACGTCAACTCATCCGTTAAATTTAACTAACAGATTCCATCTTAGTGATGGATAAGAAACGCTTTAATAAGTTCAGTGATGAATAAGTAACAAGTTGATAAATTTAGTGAGTAATGAGTAACAAGTTGAAGTTCAGTGATGATTTAGAAACGAAAAAGTAAGTTGAGTGACAAAAATGATATTTAACTCTATTTATTATATTTCATAATTTTAAATTGATATTTATATTACTAATTAATAGCCAATATATTTCCAGTTGGGAAAAAAAACCAATAGAATTAGGAGTGAGTTTGATTTGCAAAAATTTTCTACGGAAAATAAAGTTTTCCCCCTAAATTTTTACTTTTATGATGTTTGATTCATATTTTTTTATATGGAAAATATTTTACTTCTTTTGGTCACGTGACCATATTTTCTTTGAAAATAAGGAAAATATTTTTCCATGGGGGTATAGGTTTTTTTGTTTTCTAGGTAATTTATATTTTTCTTGGGAATTTCATTGCCAATCGAGCTCGTTGCAATTCATTTTCTAAGGAATTTAATTGTCGGTAATTCAATTGATACGAAAATATTTTCTTTCCAACTAAATTACATACTTGTAATCAAGCGCACTCTAATTGTGATATTACTAAACCAAGAAATAAGCATTGAGTATGTTTTATTATCACAGATTTTTCATGAAAAATGAGTTTTTCCACATAAATTTCTACTTTTGTGGTTGTGGTGTTTAATTGACATTTTTTTCAAGAAAGACATTTTCCATCTTTTCGTCATGTGGCCACATTTTCCATGAAAACAAGGAAAATATTTTTCCTACGGGGGTGTAGGTTTTTTGTTTTCTAGGTAATTCGCACTTTTTTTGAGGAATTTCACTTTCAACAAATGCTTTGCCATTTATTTTCTATGAAATTCAATTACGGTAATTCAATTGACAAGAAAATATTTTCTTTCTAAGTAAATTTCATACTTATATTCAAACACATTATGGAGTGACTCTCCAAATTATTTATTTTAAAAAATTAATTTAAAGAGTCTATTGAAACTCATTTTTCAAATTTCTTCTGTATCCTTGACCTTTTTTTCGGAGATCGTTGAAATAATCAAAAAATGTTTATGGATGAAGTAATCAGAAGGACAAATGGTTATGGTTGCGGAAAGCGGAGAAAGTCGGGAACCGTTGGTTACCTTTTGAATCAAAGTAGCGATATGGCGCTCCGCGAGCAAGAGAGCGAAAAGAAAGCAAGGGAAATTCTTTGATGGGAAGAAGTCCTTTGATTGCGTATTTAATATAGATCCATGTCTTTCTTGTTCCACTAGTGAAACTCATTCCCTTTTTTTTTGGCAACGAAATATTTAAGGTTTTTTTTTTTTGCAATCAAATATTTTAGTTTTTTGACGGCCATATGAAAAAAATTTTGATGAGAAATATTGTTATAATAATGTATGAATTAATGGAAAGATAGGAATGGAAATACAAAGAAAACAATTTAAAGGTTTAGTTAAATAACAATTAGACGTTGAAGATCTATTTAATTCTACATTGAAGATCTTTGGTGTAACTATAATGTGCTACAGTAAACAATTATTGTGGTGTAAATATAATTACTCTCGACATAATTAGCAATTTTCATCGTCCAAGACAATTTTAGGCTTTCTGAAGATTGAAATTTTACTACAAGAATTATTATTATTCTAAGCTGCACTGATTGATCCAAGTTATTTCTCTCCCTTTCAACCACAGATGACGTTCTCAGAGAACACTTTTACAAGAAGAAAAAATAAAATCCATAACAAAGCAGAGGGCCACTGAAATGCCTAAAACTTTGGTATTAAAAGATCGGAAGAGCAACCAGGTTATCCCATCACCAATGTAGGTTGTTTCTCGCAGGGACTCCCAACGACAGAAAGAAGGAAGAAAACAGATATAATTCAACATCTTGTAATCTACTTTGATTTGGGGAAAAAATTAACTGTTAATCTGGTCAAGACCGATACAGATCTTGAAACATAAACTTGTAAACAGGTAGTAATGTAGGCCCGATCAGACACTATCCAGATTTGCAGCAAAACTACAAATTCTCCTAGTTATAAGATCACTGCATCTGCACCATGAAGGGTCATATCTCTCTGTACATTCTCAAGACACATTTCCAAAGACAGCTTACTTCTACAAAACATGGATGACTCCTTAAACCCATGACTTCTTCCACTGATGATACGCTGAGGCACCTCATCTTAAGTTGCAAAAAGGACAGGTTCAGCGGAGAAGGAAATTACTCGTTGAATGGAAATATTTGGGAAGATGGTCCTATTTTTCCCTCGAGAGGCATGTCCAATTAAGGAAGTACTGACTTAAAAGAATCGTTTAAGTCATGAACCACCGACCATAGAACAAGTGCTCCAGAAAGCAAGCTCGTCTCTTCACATGTCAGACACCATACCGATTCAGAGCTTTACTTAAGCTTGGCATTACATTATAGGCTTGATAGGATCTTCTCAATTCAATTATTGAACCCACCTGCAGATATAGACCCAGGAAAGAGAAGGGAAGTGGGTAAAATAAGCATTATGAAAGAATGTTGTCTGATCGAATCAACTTTTCCAGTGAAAGTAAAAAAACTCTTAATGCAGCATTTAGATGTGAAAGGAAATGTAGATGAGGATTAAACCGAACAAATCATGATGTTATTATATCACGGAAATGGATGGAAATAATGAACTTACGATAATCAGAATAGATGTGAATCCTATAGAAAAACCCTCATTGACACGGCGTAAATAATGATCAAGAATGGAGGACGTAGTAGCCAAAAAGCTTAGCAACACACCACCTGCAAAATAGTCACAGCAGCATAGAGGGAAAAATGGTGTCAATGACAATACCAAGAAAATAAATAAATAATTAGAAGAAAAGAAGCAGAATGAAGAGAATTGTACCCCAAAAGCGTGTTGATGCTTGTATCTTTGTCAAATACTCGATGGTAGCCTTCCCAGGCTTTATATTTGGAATTCTTGCACCCATTTTGTTCAAGTAATCAGCAATTTCCTTTGGCATATTGGCCTAAACAGTTGTTAAGGGTAAGTAAATTCATTAAACAGCAATTTCCTTTTTCCCAGATACAACACTGCCATTGACCCTATAGCTTCTAGTCAGTTAACTTCTAAGTACATTCATTAAGAAGAGGAAACATCTCCCTCCCTCCCTCCCTCCCTATGTGTGTTTTGTTGGGGGGGGGGGGTGTTGGAGGTGGGGAGTCACTATAGCTAAGGAATAACGCACCCATTTATTTATGAAACTGCATCTTGTGTAGTTACTTGCGAGTAATACAAAACAAAAAAGTCATATATTTGGATAGATGTTCTTGTGAGCTCTAAATGAACATATTAGCACCTTGTGAAAGATGAAGTCTTGATAAGATGCCATACAATAAAATTATAAAACCGACAAAGTTGAAAAGCTTCTTAAAGAGAATAATATTATGGAGTAGACAGAGTAGATACAGAATATACCATATACTGGACAAACTTGTATATTCCGGAAATAGAAAATACATGCAAGAACTCTCTTGTACATCCATGGGAACTTTGAGAACAAATGGATTGAACTTCCCCATCAGTTTTTATTGTATTTAGAGCATTACCAATGTTGGGGCAAAAAATCCAGGGGCAAAAGACCTGAGGGGAAAAGATTGGGTGGGTTTTTGAGGGGTTGGGGGCGGCTCAATCTAAGATAATGTTAAGGCGAAAAAGTTCGGGGAGAAAACTCATCACCATATTTTTCTAAAAAGTTTGACCTATCTGCATCCACATTTTGGGCATCTCCATCAAGTGGAATCCTGTAACAAAAAGTCTAAATTTGGCGCCAAATTTAAGAACCTACCCCTCATTATAGGTCTCCCCCCATTATTCTATTTGCAAATTCAAGGAGGAAAAACCCAAGTACAGGTTTTCACACCTAACATTAGTAATGCTCTTATAATAACTTCAACGGGGTAGAAAATGAGTATGCCATATCCAAATTCTTGCCAAGTGTAATAAACATTCCTATGAATATATAACACATAATTCTATCAAAAACTCCTAGCATAAAAATAATAGTTGACTGGTTCTCTCTACTTTGCGTTAACTTCAAACAACATAAACATGTAGAGCAATTGAGATACTTTCAAACATTCAATTGCGCAATCATTAAAAGGAAAAAAAGCATATGCATGCCTATTTGTTAGTGTGTCATGTTTCAAGCACGTTAAAGTGCACAAAAAGAAATTTCAGTATATATAGGTCTGGAAATACTTACTATGTCAAATATATTAAACACAAAGACGAAGAATGCATAAATTGAATAATAAACCCAAGGGTCTGCACCACGAGAAGTATCCGGATTCAAGACATCTCTAATATGCTCCCAAAAGCGTGAGCCAAGAAGACTGCAAAAAACCAACCGAATGGTAAATCACTTGCATGCAAACAAGCGAAGTACAACTCCGAATACCTCGTAAATTGATTCCATATGCGCCCAAATAAACAAATGATAAGTAATGGCATCCTTTCAAATCATACCCGGCAAGAATGCTGGGGAATGCCAGAAGATATGATGTAGTAAGAACGGGCTGCATTCCTGCAGGATTTATGTTGAATGGGATATATGGTTCAACTTCAGTAATGGGAGAATCTTCTCTGACAAAAGAGATTGAACTATGAAGTTAGCATTATCATTAGAAAATCATGAGACTCAAGAAATATCATTCAATGTGCAGACCCATTGTTAACGCATTAACAGAAAAAAATTCTATTGGAGACACAAGATTGATGGCGCTACATAATGTTAGACATTTCAAGTTGGTGCACACATCCAGTACAATCAGCTCTTGACCAGGATCAAATCTGGGATCCAAATTTATGATTTTCTTTTTTTCCTTTGTGTCTTTTTGAATCAGAAAAATTGATATAATCCAATCTCTTAGTTGCTAATCTTCTTCTTTCCCTTTATTCAAGAAGATAAATATTTGACGTTGTACAGTGTTCTCAATTGTCAACTGAATATTTTGAGGCTGTATCTGTAAAATGGCAACCAAATAAAGTTCCAGAAAAAGAAAGCGAGCATACTGATATGTTAGAGCTTGTTCTCTAGAGCTTTACATAAACTAAAAATTTATCAAATCAATACCACATATTTTCCACAAAAACCAAATTTTCACGCCACCCAATAATCTTTCTTTACATTCCCACCACACATTCTCCTATAAATATAAATCTTCTTTATCACAAAGCTCTAGAGAACAAGCTCTTGGTGTTTAGAGAGAGAGAGTGTGTGTGTGGGGTGCTTCACTTAACTTATGTTTCTGTCAAGATACTTTCAACTAATGTGACCTTTCCAGAATAAGATCAAGATGATAAAAATGATTGTCTCTCATAAGCTAACTGAAATACTGTTTCGGTCAGATTGAGACTGATTAATGATCATTCACCTGGCAGTAGAAGCAAGTTTGAAACCATAATATTGCAGCTTGATTTTCCTGCAACCCTCAGTTACAACCACTGCCCACATAGTTACTACAGTGAAGATACCTACTACTGCAACTATGTAGAGATACAAGCTCAAAGAACTTCCTGCAGCAGATTAACATTCCAATATAAATTTTAATACTATTGATATATGATAATAAGAAAGATGTGAATAATACACAATAATTTTCTCTTTCAAGGTTACGTAGAATATTTCCCTGTGGAGCAAGAATTAAGTAATGGTCATTAACTTCATATCTTTCTTATGTGTGTCAAATTTTAACACACCACTATGAAACGCAAACATAATTAAAACAATTTCCTCCATCATTCTCCCCTTCCACACAGCAGGAGACATAATTTGCCCCAAACTATTGATTTATGATAAATCTGAGCTCCATACATAATGGATTGTCTGTCCTGCCCTCTGAACAAACCTTGCAAGAACAAGAGTAGCCAAGACTAATGAGCCAGTTCAAATTTGATTACCAACTACAAAAGCCAGCCAAATATCCCCTTGCCGGTGCTACCATGCGAAGGAGAGACAATTTTACTGCTAGCATAAGCCATGGAAACAACTTCTTTGCATGATTTTTGGGATTACGTTGTTAGCCGGGTCAAATTTGTTGGGAACGACATTAAGTTTCTTATTGTTTAGGATCTTGCATCTGGCGTAGATGTTACATATTTGATCATTTCTAGTCATTAAATTTTATTTACACTAAGGAATCTAGATTTGTTGAAGAGTAAATTAATCAGAAGCTGCTTATTTACAATCTGCTCTTTGTTCTGGTTGGAGAGTTTTCGGGGCATATGAACATAAGTGTGAGTCCATGCATAATCATGCAAATATGTCAACAGAAATTATCATGAGAACTGGCATATTGGTGCTTCTAACATAGCAGGGGTCTTGATCCTTTTCATCTCTACTTCACCTCCCTGGGCTTTCAGCAGCCTAAATCAGAACTAATTCGCCCAAAATCATTTCTTTTCACGCGTAAAAGAATCTAGCCAACCAGAATCCAAAAGAAACACATCGTTACTCTGATGTGGTTCACAAGGAGCCATAGCATCCTCCAAGTCCTTTTTCACACCCTTGAATTCCAAAATATATAAGACTAGAATTTCAAAATGTAATTCTTTCTGTATTACAGTGAGACCAGCCAAAGCCAATATATTCTCTCAATATTTAGCTGGACAGGTGTGCGATAAAAAGAGTAATTTCAGTTTTGATTAACCGTTTAAACCAGCATATAGGCTAGTGTACACCACAGTTGTCCTTCATAAACTACACTATGTACAATAAATAGTAACCTGCATTAATAGCATAACCATCTGGAGCAGCAGAAAATTTTGCTCCTGCCAATGGGCATGATGCTAATGGGTACAATCACATACTCCCTCCGTCCCATAAAAATAGGCTCACTGTCCTTTTTTTGTTTGTCCTAAATTATAGCCCACTTGCTTTATTGGGAGTGCATCTGCTTTTCATTTTCCTAAAACACCCTTATCCTTATTTAACATACACAGTTATATTAACCCAAACTTAATTGTTGATATAAATGGGGGTATTTTAGAAAAAAAATACATAAAACTGTTGCTTTTCCAATAACGTTAATTAAAAGTTTTTAATCTATGTGAAAATAGAAATGAGCCTATTTTTATGGGACGGAGTACGTATGTAACAATTGAGGTAAATAGATAAAGATCTTAAACTATGGAACAGCTGAAGATGAGATTTAAATGATATACATATAGCCACAGGCTTAAGCTTTTAAATCAAATGGTTCAGTATCATCTCAAAGCATGCAATGGTTTGGGATTCAAATTTTGCTGCTACCAATTTAATGTAATTGTGCACCTCATGCTTTGATTATATAATAATAAAGCCCACCAACATGTGAGGTGCATATTGAAGATAAGAATAAATAATATACATGTGGCCATCTCTAATAAGTTAAGCTTTCAGATCAAATGGTTCCACAAGATTACTATTGAATAGGTCAGAAATACAGCCAATCCTCCTTACTCTTGAATAGGAAGAATTTCAGCCAATTTAAGGGTTCAAGAGGTGGATAAGGAAATTACAAAAAGGCCCATGAACTCAAATTCCATAGACAGGATTAAACTGTTAATATTAGCTATGTCTGGAATTCTTAGACAAAAAGTGTCAATGGGTCTTCATTCTGTCTTTTATTGCCTCTTAAGTAATTCTTTATATTCCTAACCAGGACTACGTTTTCAAATCATTCTTCCATTTTTATTCTATTGTTAGGAGAAGTACTGTCATTTGTAAGAACAAGTCCAAAAAGATTAAGACTTAAGCAAAAAGTTTATTTTTGAATCCCATTCTCCATAATTTAGATTCTCTATTATTCATTTATTTTCCTGATTAACAGTAAATTTTTTATCCTCAATGTGAATACCACAGGTTATCTGATATGCATTGAGGTCGTCATTAAGGCATCTTTTTCACCATAAGCCTAGGAATGAGCCTCATTGTGGATTTAGGTGTAAGCCTCAACACAAACTTAACAATAAAGTAAATGAAAAAATAAAATGATAATAATTAAATAAACATATAGACAGAAAGAAAAAACAAAGTCGATGAGCCCTATTAAATAGGGAATAGAGGAACTTAGAAGAATTTGAGCAAATAAATTGCAGAGAGAATTGGAGAAATAAAATACAAAATATATAAATAGAAGTATGTATCTCTTCTGTGTTTTCAAAGCCGCAACTTGTTGCTTTGCTAGAATATTGTGAAGAAGCTTTTCGAATAGTCTAAGTCCGTTGGACATGGTGAGATCTCACCAGGGGTAGTGTAACATGGTTGTTTAAGTTTTTTATTATTTAGTCAAGCAAGAAAAAGAACTGAGTAGCCCAATAAATAAAATTAAAAAAAAAAAAAAAAAAAGCCTTCATCTAATAAACTGCAATTTATGTTAAGAATGGAAAAAGAAAGAAAGGGAAGAGGGGAAAATCAACTACACCGCAAAACTGAGGTGCATAGCTCATGCGCCCGACGGCTGCCAAAAAATATAACCCAAGGCAGCAATGCCAAAAGATACCACCCAAGGCAGCAATCATATAATTCTGTTTCACTGTTCTTGCATTTAGCAAGTTCGATAAGTAGGGATGTGGAGGTGTTTGATTAGAAGAAAAGATTAAAGAATTTCTTTTTCAATGTCAAGGTCACTATATACACGTACCATACCATGCTAAACTGATTTTTATCAAACTAGGTTTAGGAACAATGTTATGAATCCATTATGTCAGTTTTAAGATTGGCCTGGAGTCTTATTAGTGCAATGCACAAAATATTTATGCCACCAACATTTGGTTAGATTTTCGTGTCTCCACATGTATGTAGTAATACAGAAATCTTTACCACCTATGTTTTGGTACGATTCCCTGTGCAAGTTATGATGTTTCATAAATGTTTTACAATTCAAGTTGTAAGACATATATACTTATGGAGATTTATCTCACCCTCTCTTGTTCTCCATCACAAGTAATTAAACTAAGGAATTTGAGGCATGGGATGTGACGCGCGGAAATTGTATACAATCTACTGTTCAAGCTTTTAATTGTTAATTTCAAACTCGAAGTTCCCATTTTATGCATGAAATTGAAATCATTTTCTTTCTCTCTCCATTTTTATTTTTAATAGTTCTCTCGGTCTCGAGTTCCTGGCATCATATAAATAGTGTAAAAGAAAATCCAATTGGTGGCAAGGAATCACAAATACCAGAAAAAATAAATTCAAGCGATCAATAATGGGAAGGCAAGATAATTTCTCTTAAAAAGAATAATGCTCTCCTCCAGTGCAACTTAGCAAAAATATATAACCAGCACCATCCTACCAGGTTAAATTAAAACTGAATAGTAAATTTTTATATGTGCTGATTCATTGATGGTGTTCTTCACTTCTGCTGCGTTGCATAAGCAAATAACAACAGTATACTAAATGAGACTGCATGTGAGCATATGAAAAAATGCACGATAAGCATGTGTTGTTTGACAAAATGAACCAGCAAAATATAACAAAGAAAAAAAATAAATAAATAAAAATAAATAAATAAATAAATAATAAGCCAATGTTAGAGTGAGTTTGTTTTTGCCACCTACCTGTGAGCTGAGTCAACATTTTGTATAGTGTATCCGTGTAGCCGGTCAAAATGCCCACACATATAATCAAAGAAGATCCTTGACCTGACCATGCATTACTTATTAGAGAGCAACGTAAATATCCTTAAAGATGATACGACAAGTTCATGTGGAGACGTGATAACAATTCAGTCTAGTTGACATATGTTATTCCAATTTCCAAATGAACAATAACAGTAAGATATCAAATTGCAGGCAGTCATTCCACCGAAAATCACCCAAGGCTTATGCTTAGAGCGTGCCTATTGTGAGGCTTCATCATTAGCCTAAAAGCTTATCCTCAGTATAAGCCTCGTGATGCTCCTAGTGATTTACTTTTGAGGCTTTTTCCCCCTCTTTCTTCATATGATAGAATGTCCCCAGGGGGTTTTTAAATTCAATCTCAATATATCTAGAAAGAAAGGAATTGAAAATTATTATAGAGAAGGTGATGAAACCAATATTGCCCAAGCCTCTTACGTCAAAAACTAAGCTCAAGGACACTTGCACTTGTCTAATGGTAGATGTGTGATTATATGAGACCTAAACATGGACTTTTACTATTTTTTTCCTTTAGTTTTTTTTTCTATTATCTTCTCAAAAACTCTTTAAAGCAAACAAATTCCTTAAACAATCGGTCAAGTGATTCACTTACAGCATTTAAAGTGCAATTAGTGGTGGTTCATTATTATAAGAGCTTTGAATGTAAAATGAGAGGAAGCATCCATTTGCAAACCAATTCTATTTTTAAATAAAAATTGGTCAAACTAATCACATCCACATATTTCGTGGGACCCCACATGTACTGGACAAATCTCTACCATTCAACTCCTCTCTCTCTCTTCTCTTCTCTCTCTCTCTCTCACTCTCTCTCACACACACACACACACACATTTCTCATTATTTCTCATTAAAATGAGTTTGCAAATAGGGTCGAAATCAGTAGATACAAGCCAGATACTCTGAATGACAGATTATCAAGATAAAAAAGACATAAAGTACAGTGCCATGGATGTACAGATGCGGAAAGAAAAGACAAGGGAATGCGCCCAGGAAAATACCAAATCCAGACTCTGAAATCTTGTCACAGATCCACGTAGTAGTCATTGCACCACATACCAGCAATAAAGATGTCACAGCCACATGCTTTGCCCTAAAAGCACCATATAACGTGACAAGGCCAATTTCGTTATGTTGATGAAATCAACATGTAAAATAAATATCAAACAATTTAGTGATACTCACAAGTCAAAGCAAACTGATATGGGAACTTCCTCCCAAATTTGAAAAAAATGAAGAAAGAAAATCTAAATAATATAAGAGGAATCAGAACATTTTAGCCAGGTACATAAACACTAGTACAAATTTAGATCCATTCGGCGACTTCAACTGTCAATTGTTTATCTGAATTAATTGAAAAATAAATAAATAATATAAAATTAAAATAGGTTACTCTTTTTTCCACTTTTTCTTTGAATAATTTCTCCTGCACACATTGTTTAATCCAGCATTTTCTTTTATTTCTTAAGATGCATGCAAACACACTGACATGGGCAACAAAAATAAACCTCTAATCATAAATTCATGGAAACCCAATTATGCACCTTTAGATATTACAGAAAAGGATCAACTCTACCAAATAAAAAAATTAAAACATTAAGTCATTTCACTCATCGAGCAATCATATTTGTGAAGGAAAATGCTTCTGAACAAAGAAACAATGTGAGTGCGCGCTGGGACACAGAGGTGGCAATTTTCAAGGAATCTTGTACCTTTAAAAGAATTGAACCATACAAGTAATGCTAGTATTAGCACCCAGAACACAATAACAGAGATTCGTCCAAAACTGAACAAGAACGGAAGAACTTAACAAAATGGCAATTGATTGGCAAAAAATCGACAAGTTCTGAGTTTCAAATAGTTCAGACTATGAAAATATGAAATGATAGTCTACTTCTCAAATTTTTTCTCAAATGTATCCCTTGCAAAATGATGATCGATGTATTTCCGAATATAACTTGCCAAAGTCAAATATAATTTAACTCTGTCAAATGATATTCTTAATGAACTTTGTCTACCAGACTTACCTGTGACTGCCTGCATAGATTGAATATGGAAGTGAATAGCAAGAGAGTATCACAGCTTCCAATACTGCAAATCCAAGTGAGATCCACCATCTGCAAGAGATGAAGTAGTCCATGAAGCTAAAAGCCCTTCTATATGAAAGGGTTACAATGACGAAATTATAATGGAAATAACGATGCTCTTCCGATCTCACTGCTTGAAATGAGTAAGTAGACACACATATAACTCTTGATCTTCTCGTGACCATCTAAGCCTTCCTTCCGCAGCTTCACTAATGAAGGAACAACATGACAAAGCACCTGAAAATGACATTTAGGTAATTACCATTATGCTAAAGGCCAGATTACTACAAAAAGAAAGTTAGCTCCAGAACAATCTCAAGGTCATAAATATGCAGGAAACCTCTATATGTAACGCATTTCTTCATTTCACAACCATCTCCCAAATAACTGATTCTCAAAAAATGTACTGTCATTGATAAATAAAAGACGCAAAATGAAAAGTAGACTATTGTTAGTAGAATAAAATCAAATCTTAAAGATCTGATTTTATTTTTATATCCATACAGGATCTGATTTGTTAACTACAGGAGTATATTTTCAGATTATTCTTAGGGATTGTATAGATTTGACAGATGTTTCATTTCCTTTAATATCTAGGTATCTCTTGTTTATGTAACTTGAAGATATAGGCAAATAATATACTAAGAAATATTCTTTTTTCTTTGTTCCTTTTTTCCCATATGGTATCGGAGCCTAAAGGAATACTTTCATCTTTTCCTTCCTGGTAAATCTGGGCATTCATCACTATTACTTTGGGGTTTCAGCACACATATTTGTTGGCCTTATTTTAGCCATCATTTTTTTGTTGTTGCTTGTGTACAATGGCATCCCTTGAAAATCCTACTCGTCAAATTAATTCTGAAAAACTTAAAGCTCGTTTGATTCTCATTATTTTCCAATTTATAATTTTACCTACCATTGATTTGACAACTGTTCAATTACAACCACATATTTTAAACCTTTTTACATTTCCAATACACATTCTACCTCTGTCATCATTATAATTTCCCCAAATTTGGACAAATAATGAAAATCAAACAAGCTCTAAATGGTTCTAATTTTCTCGGTTGGTCACTGGCTGTACAACTTTACCTTAAGGGTAAAGGAAAGATGGGATATTTGCTTGGTACAGTTAAGGAACCAAAGGCTTCAGATCCTTCCTACAAATCATGGGAAGCAGAAAATTCGCTGATTATGTCACTATTGATCAACTCAATGCAACCAGAGATCAATAAGCCATTTCTATTCCTTTCTACTGCTAAGCAAGTATGGGATGCAGTGTCTCTAATGTATTCCAGGAAGGGAAATATTGCTCGAGTATTTGAGTCGAAGACAAAAATCTCCAAAATAAAACAGGGAAATCTTAGTGTGACATCTTACTTCAACAGTATGCAGGTTATGTGGCAGGGATTAGATCTTCATCACCATTTAGAAATGAAGGGAGCAGAAGATGCTGCAAAACTAGCTAATTTGTTGGAACAAGACAGAGTGTTTGAGTTTCTGGCAGGGCTGAATTCAGAATTTGGTGGGGTTAGAGGAAGAATACTCAGTAAGGAACCATTTCCATCCCTAGAAGAGACATTTTCTGTTATTAGTGTTGAAGAAGACAGGAAAATGGTGATGATGAAATCCATTACGCAAGAAATTTCAGCACTCAAAACAGTTCAAGGTAATCCTATATTCCTATTGTTGCTGGTAGCCAGTTTAAACCAGGGGTTAAGAAATCTGAAGAAGAAGAAGACACTCGCTGGTGTGACTATTGCAACAAACGAAGACATACAAGGGATACTTGTTGGAAATTACATGGAAAACCTGTTCATGGTGGAAAAGCCCCATAAGAAAGTGTACCAGGCTGTTACTACTGAGAATTATGATCCTACTACTGGTGCTTCTCAAAACAGATAAGACTCCTTTCACTAAAAATCAATTAGAGGCCTTGTACAAAATTTTGAGGAAGACTCAGAACTTAAACTCTTGTAATTTTGCTGAATCAGGTAATATCATACAGCTTTGAGTCTATCTCATAATACCTCACCTAGTCCTTGGGTTATTGATTCTGGGGCAACAAATCACATAACCAGTAATTCACATATTTTTTCAACATACACTCCATGCTCAGGAAAAGACAAACCACAATTACTACCTGGTTTATGTCTTGTTTACTTCTCTAGATCTAGAAAGAAACATATCTCAAAGCTAATGAGGAATTTCAAGTATGACGGATTCAGATTCAAGAGCAGATAGCATCATCTCTTCAACCACAGGACAAATCGTAGGTCTTTGGAGCCTTGCTGATGCTGGCCGGAAGACAGAGAAAAGAGTTTGATGGATAGAGAATTTAAGGAAGAGAAACAGTGTCCGGGAATTTAAACGATCTTTATCAATATTCAAATAGATACTGAATTTTTTATATCATGAGAAAGAAAAGAGTTTGAAGATAAAGAATTTAAAGAAAGAGAGATAAAATGTCGAAGAATTTAAACCATCTCTATAGATTACAAATAGATACTGAATTCTATACATCACAGGAACAACATAAAGATGACCAGTCTTAGAAAATTAATCATAGTACAAAAAGAAGATGAACTCTAAGTATGATAAAACTATCCAAAGACGATAGAAACTATCATCAATAAATAACAACTAAAACATTTGACTCCTAAGTTTAAGAGAAGCATGTAAAGTAAAATATTTATATCCATCACTTGTCGAAATCAATCAGGCGTGGCAACATGTTGTGGAGGGAAAGTATGTTTTCCCAGCATTTTATGGTGCTACTTTTGAAGGTATGACTTCTCCAGAAGAAGCACGAAAGGAATGCATCTCTGGATTGTGTACCCAGAAATAGCGGAAACCTTCTCAAACACCATTATGTATATAAGGTCAGAGATCATTTTTACATGGCAAAATATGAAAGCTAATTGTGATTTACATCACACTAACAAAAAAGTTGGTTTTCTGCGATCGGTTTAGGAATAGAAGAGAAGAGAAGAAAATTTGATCAAACCTTCCATTTTCTTGAAAATTTTATACTTTTTGACATTAATGTACTTCAACTATAGATAAGTGACCTGCAGTACAAACTGTGTATTGTGCTGCAAGTTAAGAAGTTTGGAGACACTGTTGCATGACACAAAAATGAAATGATGCAGTCGATGAAACTTAGGACTGACACACCAAAAATGCAGTAAATATCAATTATGTCTACGACCCTAGAAACAAAAACAATTTATCAATTAATTTATGAAAACATCTACTCCAGAAGCTACACAGATACACATAAATTATGTCATTATTGATTGAAAGTCAGGAAACCTGCATAAGGATTGATGCAGCTATCTGAGGGCTGATTCCAAGCTGGAAAAGAGAAAGCTTAAGCTCTGGCGTTAAATCACCAAGTTCATCTGCAAATCCATCATTCAAAAGATATTTAAAGAATGAAATAAACACCAATCCTAGTCAGGTCAGAATTCATCTCGTGGGAATGAAAGGTATTGACAGTTCTCACAAGTTAAATAAAAAATATCCTTTGTAAATCCTATCCATTATAATTAATACATAGGATATTCATGTTGTTTAAGAGAATAAAATGTACCTAAGAGCATTGCATCCAATGTAGTTGTTCTTGTCATCAGTATACTAATTTAAAGTGAGCTTCATTTCATCAAATATCAACCAAGATAAGTTCTTAGCAATATCCTTCCATAAAAAATAAATTATTGTAGTTCAGTAATTTAGATGGTAATAGAGCACATCCTAAAATATAACTTTGGTGCCAACAAGCATAAAACATTATGCAAATTCAAAACTCAGTAAATTAAGTATTGCTTTCAAAATTCTACTGAAAGCCAAATTACTGGATAGCTCATGTAAAGAATTAATAAGAGATCTTGCTGCAGTTGCTTTCAAGTAGCTTATTTGTTGTTTATTTCCTGTTATAATTAGATTATGATTTGAACCAATTTTAACAGCATATTTTGTGTGACTGACAACCGGTTTCAACTACTGTCACTAATTATCTGCAACCACCATATGAAAATCTATTTGATGCAGGGTTACGGATACAAAGTGTTAAAGACTTCAAAAAGAAAACAACTCACCTACAGATCCCGAGACAAAGCTGAGATAGTTTTCTGGTATCAACCTCCTATCAAAACCCGGTAATGGAATGAAATACCCTACACGACTTAATATTAATAGTATAACAGTCACAAATAACCGCCTCCTTATCTCACTTTTGAAAAATGATTCTGCAGCATTATTTATAATGGAACCAATCCTCACAAAATTCAAAAACTTATTCCTATATGCTATATTCCTGGGCTCAAAAACATCCAACTTATTTACATCATCTGCAAGTCCATCAACAGGCTTTGGCATAAACTGTCCATATTTCAAAGACTCCGCAGCTGCATCCGCCTTGACATTTCTACGAACACTTGGTAGACCGTCCGAGAAAGAATTGAATAGCAACCCCCCACTTCCATTCCGTAACGACTGCTTGTTCAATAAATAAATACTGCTCCCACTTAATTCTCTCATCGAAAACTGAGTTCTAGAAGATGATGTCTTAAAGAATGGACGATTAGGCGGGGCATGCTTCCCTGCGTGCAGAAAAAGCCAAAAACTAACGGAATTTAGTCGAAAGATATCATAATAATAAGATATGATTAAAACCCATATTATAAAATTATGCAACCCCGGAGGAGTAGATTAATACCAACAAAGAGATAAGTTTGAGGATTGAGAAGAACCGCTCCCATGGTGAAATGTAGCTGCGAGTGAAAGCAAACCAACATGAGAAGAAAGTTTTAAAACGAGGGCTATTTGAACATAGAGGAAGCCAAGAAGGCATATATAAAAGGGTAAATATCACAAAAGGTTCCTAACTTTACAAAATGTGGCAACTTTATCCCCAACTTTGTTTTTCAACGCCTCAGGTCCTTAACCGTTTAAAAATTTACACGAAAGGTCTTTTTAGGTAATTTCCATACTTTCCGTTAAATTCTATTTAAATGACAAATTTACCCTCACCAAGAAATGAACACAAATTAAGTTCTAGAAAATGCCAAAAGAATTATAAATATATATGTATATATATGTGTATATATACACACACATATATATAGTCTTGCAATTCTGATAATAAATTTTGGGGTTATCACTATTCTCTACTAATAGGCATTTTGCATATTCCTCCTTTTCTAACTTTAATGCTCCAACGAATCTTGAACTCATTCTAATTAATTTCAATCTCAATCTCCTAAATTTCTTCACAGTAAGTCTTTAGATCAACATTATTTTTAAATCCATGTTTTAAAATTTCTTACTTTTTCTCCTCAAAAAAAAAGGGAAAAGAAAAAGAAAAAGAAAATCTCCTACTTTTTAAAATTCTATACTGTGTTTGAGTTAACAAAGTTCAAAGTTGTTTATAGACTTCAGCAAAGAAAAAACATATAGGAGAAATCTTCATTTTGCTATCGGAAAAGGGAGTCACTATTGGATGGCTGGCTAGAAAAGATGTATTTTTCAAGCCCTCCCCAAAAAAAAAATAATAAAAATAAAAACAATTTAGCTATTTTGTGTTTGTTTCTTTATCTAATTTAATGATATAAGAGTAACATTGTCATTTTAATAAAATTTAACGAAAAAGTTGATGGAAACCATCCGAAGGGACCTTTCATGTGAATTTTTGAAAGGTTGTGACTTAAGGCGTTGAAAAAAAGGATATGGACGAATTTGCTACATTTTACAAAGGCTGGGGAATTTTCGTGAAATTTACCCTATAGAAAATCCCTTTAAAAAAAATGGAAGGTATAAAAATTTCTACCTTCACTAATGAATTTACGAGCAATCCCAAAAGGTGTGCTTTGGTAACATTGAAGTAATATAAGAAAGACTTGACCAAATTTTATACATAAAATATGTACAAATAATATTCGTAAGTAGTGCTGGGCATCCAACCCGGAAACCCGGCTAACCCATCCGAGCCAACCCGATTCAGATCGGGTTGGGTTGGGTTTTGGCAACGAAGAGTTGGTTTTCGGTTTTAAATCTTCCAACCCGACTTAGGTTGGGTCACTCCTCCAGTTAGACCGTCCAACATGAGTTAAACCATCTAAATCGATCCGGTTTAGTTCGACTTGGTTTGAAGGTTAACTGGGTTGAACCCAAATGACAAATCGAAATTTTTTTCCCCAAAAAACGTTTTATAAAAACGTGGTCATTTAACTTTAGTCTTAGGCTTTCCCTAAAATAAAAGAGTCTTTTCTTTTTTTCAAAATTTTTGTACCAAACATCAACAAATTCACAACTTCACAACAAAGGAGAAAACCCCTGATAGTCACCTCCTCAGTCTCCTACTCTTTTCCGACTTACACTTCTGCCATCGATTGAGTTCGCTGCTGCCAATTTGCCACTTTCGTTACTTCGTCAGTCTACCAGTTTGCCTTATTTTCTTCCTTGTCACTTGAAGCCACCTATGTTCAAGCTTTTTGAATATTGACTCAAGTCTCAACTGCCTTCTTTTCAATTGATCTGACAACATTTTGAGAATAAATTGTTTTTTGATGTATTATGGGATTAGAAAGAAGAAGATGAGAGGGAAGTGGCGGTTGGAGTGTCTAATTTTTGCATTGTGAAAGTGCCAAAGAATTGATGACAAGATTGCTGCAATTTTTACTAAACTTTAAAAGGAGAGATAATGCAGCTGCGCCTAGGGTATATGGGATTCTTTTTGGGCGAGCTTTCTTTTTTTTTTTTTTAAGGTTTTGGGCTAGCCGAAACGGCCGACCCGACTCAAACCGACCCAACCCAATGTGGGATTTTCTAGCCGAGCTTAACCAAACCGAACTGAGCTGAGTCGGCTCGGTTTGACTCAGTTTGAAAACTTCCAACTCGACTTGGAGTGGGGTCGGTGTCGGGTTGGGGGTCAAACCCGACCCGCCAGACCCGATGTCCAGCCCTATTTGTAAGAGACTTGATGTAACGTTTCACAAAATTTTAAGAGTGCCATAGTTATATTTTTTATGATGATAGAATAATTACACGAATTTGCATCAACTATGTCATGTGGTTAATAGATTTTTGCTCAAATGACACCTAAAATAAAAATGTGATACTTGATTAGTATAATTCAAAAAAAATAATAACCTAACTGTAAGATCACATTAAGTAGATGGACTCCATGGGTAATAAATATAAACCATAAGAAGACACTTGTACACTTAGAAAACAATCACATGAAGAAAAATTAAAAAACACTTGGCATGATCCTTGTTGGCAAAAAGCTCTTAAACCTACAATTGTACTTATTCCTATTGGCTAATCCCAAAATTATTTAGGGACAATTGGCTTGATTTTCATAGGTGGAAATCAAGATATTTTCCAAAATAACTAAGAAATTCGTCCATAAATAGAAAGGGACATAGAACACCAAGTATAACTCACCAAAACACTCACTTTGCACTTGAAAAAGCCCCCTCTCCATATATAGAAAGCATCCAACTTAAAACACCACTTTGATTAGAGAAATATCAAGGTTTTGGAAGTACTTTTCCGCTTAGGATTTTTTTAAGGAATCTTTGGGAAAGTAAGACAAAGAGGTGAGTAACTAATGTTTTGATTCCCTTGTGCATTCATGAATTTTAAAATGAACATGAATTTTTTATGCATTGTTATGCCAAGAAAAATTGATTTATTGCATTTGAATTACTAGTTGATGCTCTACCCGTCTTGTATTAGTTTTGCTTTGTTTTGTTTTATACTAGGAGTCATCTAATGATTCCAAGATAGGTGATGATTAGTATGGAGTATTGCTTTATATTTGTATTTCTCTTTACTTGAAATTCCGGTAAAGGTCAATTGGGATTTTGATGTGGATCCACTTGAAAATATATGACCATGATTGAATTGGCATTGGATAACATGAATGCGCGCTATGGGTAGTAATTTAACTAGTGATTGGGCCCTCTTGTGCATCTAAAGGTTTGTGCATTCTATATTTTATTGACACTTCCGATCTGGTTAAAAAGGGATTTTTTGAAATAAAGATGTGAATCAAAAGATTGTGTTACTCGCAGGGTACGTTATACTCACTCCAATTCTTACTATTTTGTAGATGTTCAACGGCAAAGTATATGAAAGGCAAGCTGAAAATTGGAGTATATATGTCGTAGGACCGAAGTAGAATCTTGCATGTAGTGGAGACGGATTTGTGGAGTTACTATGAAGATGCCCCGTGGTTGCTAAAGTACTTGGGAACAACTTATGAACTTAACATCTTTTGTGCTTACTCCCATGTTTATCTTTATCAGGATAAGTTCATAACGGATAAACTTATGTTCTTTTCCTAATATAGTAGTCTAACCAGAAGATAATAGTTACAAGAATAAATATAAGCATAGGTATATAATATATATATATATATATATATGGAAAACTTGGTATGTAATATAAAAGTGAAATGATGACTTTTGTATTGATTGAAAGCCTATTTTTTCAATGTAAAGGCTTTCCAATCACTTGACTCGGCCCGTTAAGTAATAAAATATACTTATAAATATAGCTTGTCGTGTGTTCTTATTACATCGTATTTTAAATTATGCGAAACGTTTGTGCATGAAAAAAAAATGAAGAGACAAGAAACCGACTCTACTTCTTGATGTTAGTAATGACAAGAAAAGCTTACAAGTATTCTCAAATTTGCAAAGGAATCCGATAATTAACTAAGAAGGTTGCTTCGGTTTTTCTAAAGAAGAGTTTATAAAACTCTATAATAACACTTCAATGATTCTTTAAAAATAAATAACTTGTTAGTTTTGTACGTCTCGTCCCTCGTTATTAGTACAAAAAGGAAAATATAAAATGAAAGCTTCTGCGAATAAATGTAAGCAACCCAATAAAACTGATAATATAACGGATGCGTGACATTTGAAGACGTTAGGAAATACTACATTTCATCAAGAAGAGATGCGACTTTAGGCAAATAAAGTCCCTCATGTGTAGAGCATCTTCAATTCAATGCAACACGAGAAATGTTGTTTGTACATACAAAAAGTATAAGATTTGTACCTGCCCTCTATATTGATATAAATGTTTCGAGGAATGCTATATTCGCATACAAAATATACAAAATTTGTGTACACTCATGAATTTACACGTACATCAAAAAATCGTCTTTTCAATGCAGATGACGCTACGAATAATTAAGTAAATATAAGGGAGTTGTACAAATTTTATACATAAAGTATGTATAAATAGTATTTCTCTGTGTTTCTTACTCACCTTCTTTAAAATGACAACTTTTGAAAAGTGTGTAAATTCAGGAACTTCTATAAATTTTGTACACTTTTTACTAGGCCTGGGATTTTAGTTTTTGGTTTTGGTTAGTGAAAGGACTGAAACCGAACTGAAATATTCGGTTTCGGTTTCCGTTCGGTCTTATTAGTTTCAAACCGAATGATTTCGGTTTTGTTCGGTTTCGGTTTCTTTCGGTTTTTTGTTCGGTTTTTGTATTTAATAAATTTACACTTTGCTAAATAAAAAAATGAAAATACATTTTAATAGAAAAAATATTGAAACTAAACATAGTAATAAAATTACAAAAGCAACACTAAAACTAAAAAAATAGTAACAAAATTATTAAAAAGTTGTACTAGATTTTGAAAAAATAGGCTTAAAACTAATTTCTACTATAAGTCAATGGTTTTTAGTTTGGTTTTTGGCTTTAGATGGAAAACCTAAAAAAAAAAAAAAATTATTTGGTTTTCAGTTTCAGTTTCAGTGTCAAATTGTTTTAGAAAACTCGAAACGTTTCGGGTTTGTTGGTTTCAGTTTTTTTTCCACTCCTACTTTTTACCTACAAATATCACTCTTCCAACTCCCATAAGAAGAGTTTTTTCAAAGAACCAATGTAATAAATGGTTTTATGTAAGATTGGGCATCGGATCCAACAACCTGAAAAACTGACCCTACCGAACCGAGTCGGGTCAGATCTGGTCGGGTTAAATGGCCCTGCGGGTCAGTCTCGGGTGGAAGAAGGTTGAACCCGACTCGGGTCGAGTCTGGTTCCGAGTTCACTGGCTGGAACCCGCTGAACCCTTTGAACCTGACTTGGAACTCGGTTTGTTAATATATATATATATATATATATATTCCCCATTAAATATTTAAATCGTGTTGGCCTCTTTATTTCCCTTTGACAATTTTAGACAAAGTAAAATGGTCACTAACACTCGGTCACTCAGGCTCAGCTCTCACTTCTCAGCCTCTCACGAACGCTAACCCCCAAATTCAATTCCTCCACCGTCGCCGTTGGTGCTGCCCTCAACTGCTGTTGTTGAGTTCCTCCACTCCACTACACAGAGTCACAGACGAACCCTCCTCCACCGCTACTGCTTGCTGTTGTCATCAACTTGACCATTTGTTCCCCCTCTAACATTGTTGCCGCTCCGCTTCCTTGACACGCTGTTGCTACTGCCTTGCTGCTACCCGTATCCCTCTGATCCTCTGTCGCCGCCGATGTTGCCCCTGCCGCGGGCTGCTGCTACTGCCCTACAGCTCTGCTACTGCCGCCCCAGCTTCATTTTCTCTTTTTTTTTCTGATTTTTGTTTCTTGAATTTACAAAAGAGTTGTGCTACCTGAACAAAATAATATACAAAAATTTAAACAAAACTGACACATGATATCATCTTATTTTTCAACACATCACATCACCTTTTCATCAATGATCATCACATGGGCCACATCTTTATGTTGTTACCCTTTTTATCTACTCATTTGTCCAAATAGAATTTTTCTTTACAAAATAATTGGTGAAGGCTTGAAGCTATGTGAAAAAATAATTATAGTTGGATAAAATAAGGGACAAAAAGTTGGACAAAATAGACACGTGTCATGTGTGATTAGTGTTGATGTAGAAGTGATGTGATGTGTTGAAAAACAGGATTGTGTCATGTGTCAGTTTTGTTAGATTTTTTTGTATGGACTTTTATTCAAATAACACAACTCATGTGAAAAATGCCTGGTTGAGATAAAGTGTATATGGAAATCCAATTAGCACTCATTGATTCAGCAAAATATATTGCTCAAAGTGGTGTTTGTGAGATTCTGAATGCTGGTCGATTTTAGGGCTCGGATTGAAGAATGTGTTAGTGTGAAAAAAATAACAAAAACCAGATTTTTAATTTTTAGGCCTGATCGGAAGAATGTGTTAGTTGGAATTTAGGCCTGATTAGAATAAAACCAGATTGAAGAATCTGCTGGTTGGAACTTGGGCCTGATTGCGGTTTGGACCAAAACAGGACTAGCCCAACCCGTGAACCCGAGTCAACTAGGTTGACTCGGTTCACGAACCGAGCCGGCCTGAAATGGGAACCCGACTTCATGTAAGGTCGGGACCAAACCCGACCCTCTCGACCCGTTGTCTAGGCCTACTTTTATGAAACAATTAAATTATAAATGGTTGCCAAACGGAATTTGGTGGATGTTGTGGGAGCTGTGTTTGCACTCTGATGAACCCTAATGATGGAAGATATGGGCCTGAATGAGGACCCGTTGATCTGGTTTCTACTTAGACTTTGGTGGAAGTTTCTTTTTTTTTTTTTTTTTACTTGCTTGTTTCGACTTGTATGATCTTTAGAATTAGGAGTAGATGTTTAGATGCTTTTGAAATGTATATTTTCACTGTTTTGGCGCTTTTGTTTCTGGCCTTTGCCAGTTTCCCTTGTACATTTTGCTCTAGTAATGATATGATCTATTTCTGTTATTAGGAAAAAAAAATAAAAACGGAATTATTCCCTCTCACAACCATTTGGGGTAGAATCCTCTTCACTTTGTGTCACACTCGCGCCAATCTCTCTTGTTCCTCTGAAGATCGCTCTCCCACTCTCGGTTCTTCTCTAGCACGCCGGAATTCTCCCTCTCAAGCTCTCCTTTCCTTCCCCTCACAAGCCTTCTTACTCTCGGTAGTCGCTCCCCCTTTCTCTCGCGGATCCCTCTCTCACTCGAATCTCACTGTCGGGGCAGATTTCTCTCGCCCTCGCCGGAAAATGGGTAAATCGGCCCTTTCCCTCTCTTCAACCACACACACACGCTTGGATACATGACTAATTAATAATATTAGGATGCATTGAACATGCTCATTCTTTTTAAAAATAGTCAAACTAATTAATGTAAAAGCCTGGAATACATTGAATCCAATTTTGTTGTTTTCATGAGACTTTACTAAAAATCAGATTGTATGTATTTTTTTTTTATTTGGGTGTGGTTGTAGGGATGTAGAAAGTTAGAAGCTAGACTGTTATTTGGTATGCAATGAACATGATTGATTAAATGTCTGTGTGCATTAATTTGTTTTATGGTGTATTTTTTATGCTTATTTCTCTTAATTTATTATAACAATTAATTCTTATGAAAATTTGAGACTTTGTAAAGATGTATAACTTGATTCGTGCATCTTCCTTTGTTTCAATTAATTTGGGGATTACTGTAATAACTTAGATGATAAAGAGAGTACTGCTATATTCCATGTGCATGAAAAGTATTTGATGAAATGCTTGTTTGAAACTAGAATTTAAGTCCATTGCAAGGAACCCCTATGTTTTAGATTAACTAATTCCAATGAACTAATGCTATTTACTTACATACTAGCACTAACACTTCACTTACAAAGAAGCATTACTTGGATGAAGATGTTGAGTTTTTACTTCTTATACAATGGACACCTTTCGGAAAATGTCTATGTAAAGCTAGATGTATGATGACTTTAAATTGATGAAACAAGAGTGAAATTTATACAAAGAAGATGCTTGATTAGAATGCCAAAACTAATTATGCAAACTAGAACTCCAATGGTTTATTGATGCATTATAAATGATGCTTGTTCTCAAATTTTAGTTTCAACAAATACTTACTATAAAAATAAGTACCTTAAATATATTTTGTGTAATTGCTAAATCTCCGATTTTTGTGGTCCTTCACTTCGGTGTGTAACTTTTACCTAAGTCCGACTTGAGGGTGTCTCACCAAAGTAATAAAATGATAATAATGATAAAGATCACCACAATTATTATAAATGGAAAGTATATGGAAAGCTTAATTAGTGGTGATGACTAGGATACTTGGCACGTTGACAGATTGGGTGATCAAGATTGCCTTCTCTTGCTGATTAAAAAGCAAATAACGAAGAATTCCAGGGTACGTAAATTCCACCCCCTGAAGATGCCCTTGGTATGGGATGCATATGAAGTATCATTCTTACAATGAAAAGGTAAATTCTGCTTTTGTTTTTTCCCCTTTTTATTATCTTTCCTTTAATGCTTAAGCGACCATTCCAGTAGTACTCTTTGTAGTTTGTTGCTTACAAAATCCAAATTTTTGATTTTTTTTTTTTATTTGGATGATGGGTTTCCGTAGAACAGTTTTTTCTTCCTCTTTTAGAACAAAGATATTAAATTCCTATGATATAATGCACCAATGGAAGATAGTTCGTATATGAATCATTTACCTCTCATAATTTTAATTTATATTGTGCCCAAGTAGATATTATTATTTATCATCAGGTATTAGCCTATCATTGAAAAGTTTGTTCCTGAAATTGTATAGAATTTTTATTTAATCAATGGATAAGCATGTTAGCAGTTTGAAAAACATACCTGAACATCTTATGTGATACTCTGCCCTTCCACTTCTTAAAATTAGCAAGAGTTTCTTTTATTGAATCACCTAATTGCTGACACTACCTCATAGGTTATCCAAAATTAACATGTTTACCTTCTTGTTCGCAAAGCCGAAAATCTGGTCTCATCTCATCTTTGATCTCTATAGTAGAACCCAACTATTTGTCACTATTGGTATACAAAAGAAACCTCAACTGGTCAAGAAAACTAACAAGCTATACAGGAAAGAGCTAGCCCTTGCTTGCCACTTCAGTCAGAAGCCTTTTATCTGCTCACAGACTTCATTTCTACTTTCCACTTTTCCAAGGAGTGATCTTCTTGTTGGCCTTGAGTTGATTGGAGAGCAAATTAGTTGACCAGAAGAATCAGTACATAAAACATCTAGACAAGCCTAAAAGTCACAGTTGGAGATACCTTGTACGCTTAGCCATCCGTTGGTTAGTTCAGCCTATCTTTTTGAGTTCATATTGTTATCAATGAAGTGTCAACATTATGCAAGTCACTTTATTAGTAACTCTCAGTTTTTTGTTTTTCTTTGTTAGATAGCCTAACAGTCAAACAGTGCTCCTCACAGTTATCATGGTTAACTAGCATGGTCTCAATGCAGTGCGTGCACTTTGTTCTGTTGCATCATATTCAACTTATACTATGTGTGGTTGAACTTGAAGGGCTAGACATACCTTGTTGGCTGCATATTTTCCTCTATTTCTGTTGCCTAATTGATCGAAAAATTTCATTGGTCAGAGACCCATTATCAGTGATCCTCAACTTTGTACTCCAGTTACACAATCAGTTTTCAATCACAGAAACGTTAGAAGGCTATACTCAACCATTTCTTGTCCCTCAGTAGCCCAATTTTATGAAGCCATTTCGTTTTCCGACTTGAGCTGCTATCCATAAATTTTATGTGAGTCAGAAGTTCTTGATGCCGAAGATCATGTCACTCTTGCGTCTAGAATTACTTGTGCAACCCAGCAACCTCAGCATGCCTGTGAGAAGAAAATGTTTTGTTGTGCCTATAAGAGTGGGGAACCTTAGGCAGATAATGGACCAGCAAACTCATAGGCATGCAACTCGTGGGTTTCAATCTTAAGGAAGAAAGATGGCAAAGTGTGGGTTGTTAATGTTATAAAATTCGGACAAACTTAGACCTTTTTTTGGCCTCTTTGTTTGTTTGGTTCCACACCATTGAAATTTGCTAGTGACATCATAAATTTGTACTGCTTGTAACAATTAGGATATGTATTGTTTTCAGTCCATGGTGAAGGCACTTGCGTTGATGTAGTTCAAAAATTCTGATGGGATTATCTCTTTCGGATTTTTCTTTACAGGATGCACTATGCCGCTTGTTACACCGCCATGATAATGTATATCTGCTACAAATATTTATTCTGATGTTGCTCTAAAAATGTTTATTATATGCAATAATTACATTTGCATGGGACAAAAAGTGGCTCTCTTTTATTTTTTAATATATGCTTATCGAATAATAACTCTTGATGAGTACAAATATAATGTGCAAGTCGTACATTTTAGTTTTTATGTGTTTTTCTTTAAATAGCATCATTGATCCTAAAGTCAAATCCAAATGTAGCAAAGAATCAATCTTGTATCATAAACCTTTATTGTGTGGTGATGTGATAGAAGCTTGAGCTTTCGTCTTTTATCTATAAATTGTGTAGTTGGACTTATTTAAGCCACAAAGTTTGTCTATTGACTTCATTTACTTATTATTATTTATGCAATTTCATGAATATATGAATGAATAGGTACTCCCCTAGATGCAAGTAGAGCAGTTGTTTATGATGAGAAATTTGCAGAGATTCACCATCATTCTCCCTGGTCCATTCAACTCGACAATCCAGATCCGTTTTAAGAAACCCGCAGACACGGCTCAGACCCGTCTGGAAACCCGGACCCGTGACCCGAAGCTTGACCTCCTTACATTTACCACCGCCGTCTTGAACTCATTCTAAGCCTTCATCGGCTAGTCAATGCCAAGAAACGAGGACCCTTTGTCTCTGTACAGCTCCTTTCCAAATGGGCTCCACATGTTGGAATTGACACCCTCACTGCTGGCATTTCTATTCGAAAGTACCCCCATGTGTTTGAGGTATTTACTCACCCAGTTCAGTGGAATGTTTGCTGTAAATTTACTTGGAAATTTGTGGAATTGGTGAAGCAAGAAGATGCAATTATATGTGAAGTGGAAGATATTAATGTGGTTAAGATAAGGAAGATATTGATGACGTCTGTGAATGGGAAAGTTCATTTACATGCAATTAGATTGATTAGAAGAGAACTGGGTCTGCCTGAAGATTTTAGGGAGTCAATCATCCGAAAACATGATACCCTTTTTAGATTGGTGGATTTGGAGATAGTTGAATTGGTTGAGAGGAAGGAAAATGAGAGTTCGGGTTATATGGCAGAGGTTGAGAAGTGGAGAGAGAGGGAGTATACAGAGAAATGGTTAAGTGAATTTGAGACGAAGCATGCTTTTCCAATTAATTTCCCCACTGGGTTTAAAATACTTGCAGGATTTAGGGAGAAGTTGAGGAATTGGCAAAGACTTCCATATTTGAAGCCTTATGAAAGAATGGAAAATGTTCGGATTCGTCTTGCGGAGGAGTTGAAAGGTATGAAAAACGGGCGGTGGGTATCATCCATGAACTATTGTGCTTGATGGTTGATAAAAAGGTGGAGATTGAAAGACTGGCGCATTTCCGGAAGGATGTTGGCATTGAGGTTAACATACGCGAGCTTCTATTGAAACATCCAGGGATTTTTTATATATCAACTAGAGGGAATTCAAAAGTGGTTTATCTTGGGGAAGCATATTTTAAAGGAAATTTTGTTGAACCCAATCAAGTTTATGATGTGAGGATGAAGATGTTGGAGCTTATCTTGATGGGGTGTTGCAATACTAAAAAACTGAGAGAGGCATCAGAAGTTCAGGGCACAGAAGTGATGTCTCCTAAAACTGAAGGTGTGAGAGATGGTGATTTGGCTATTCCAATTTTAGAGATCTGTTCTACCAGCAGATCTGACTATCATCTCAGTAAAGACTGGTGATTTATCTGAAATGGTGCTTGATGGGGTTTGTTGAGGGACAAATTACTGCTGAGCATGACATCAGAAATTCCTTTCATCAAATTCAGTATGTGAAGGTTTGCCTTGAAAACCGTATTTTGGATCACGGTTGACAATGTCTAACTTTTTCTTTAGGAATTGCCCAACATTAGGGAAAGATCTCCGAGCAGGATGAGGAGGCTGCTGAATGCTGTGCTTGATGCGTCAGGAGAGGTCTAGTTTTTCTGATCATTTGTGCTTGCAATGCATTAATTGGATGTGATTATAAGTGTCAAAGTAGTCTTCTTCTTAAATGTTGAGGCTTGAGTTTGCTGAATATCATAAATTACATCTTGGGATAACCCAAGTTGAGAAGAGAATGTTGCTGCGGCCTGAGAGAGTTCTATAATTCTCTAAGATCTGGTAGGCTGGTATGGGAAGAGGGCCAGTGGGCAGTGATGTACAGGATAAGGCATTTATTTACCGATTTTGGAGGTTAGAGGGAAGGAGGCGTAGATTGGGGTTGGGGGTTGTAGATTGTGTGGCGAAAAAGCGCTCAATTGCATTTGGGTCCTTTGCCTACTACACTTGGTTCATCCGCTGGTATTAGTTATATCGTGAACACTTAACTGCTCTTTTGTCTTGAGTGAAAACAGCTCTTGACCCAAACCATTTTCTCATTCTTCTGGAGAAAAAGGAAAAATGCATGTGGTTCTTGTTCAGTTGCCTCTTATTTCTGCAATCTCAGTCAGCTCAGAATTTATGTTCCTTCTAACATCCAGAAGCTGGAAAATAATTCTCCACAGCGTATTTTTGGTTGCCGTGCAGAAGCTTGAATATCATTTTCCAAAGGGCTTTCCATAACTTGTTCCTGCAAAGGTATTTGATTGTTAGATTATGAGTTTCCTAATTGAAACTATTTCTTATAATTGAAACTATTTCTTATACAGATTTGGTGAAGATCCTTACTATCTACATTCAGCTTAGCATGATGCCAAGCAGCCTCCTTTGTGAATGGCAAATTGTATGGACTATGTTATTCTACGGTCCAATGGTTGACTTGTAACTCTGATCTGAAATATATTATTAATTAGTATATTGGATGAAAAAATGTTTGAGCAGTTGTTTGATCTCACTACTATATAATTAGAGTGAGGAGAGGGGCCATTGTCGTCCACTTTTTGATGAATGTAACAGGTGCCATCATTCCCAATGATATGGGAGGGTGCTGTTGTTGGAGATACTCACGTCCTTAAGGGTAAATTCTCTCCTTTGGTGGCTGAATGTATGGCAATTCTCGTAGGAGTTCAACCAGCCATTGAGGAGTCCACCTAGAAGCTATTGAATCTCATTGGAACGTGGATGTGGAGGAAAAATTTCTAATACTTCCGGTGTATCTTACACTTTATACTCCAACTTATTTTATGACGTGTAATTAATTAGATCCATTTAATCAACTTCGATAGTTATTTAAATGATACAATTAACACTATAAGTTTCACATCCATATATCCTTAGTTTTAAATTGTACCCCCAGGCCCCGGGGGTTTTTTGATCTCCTCCCCGCCTCTTGGGGGTATCCCCACAGACGCTGAGCTGGAGGGCCGAACTGGCCTGCTAGGTTGGAGATTTTGAGAAGAAAAAAAAAAAGAAAGAAAGAAAGTAGTTGCAAATTTAAAATTCAAAAGTGCTTCCTCTCTGACCCAGACCCAAATCATTTCCTCTCTCTAACCCAAATCATTTCCTCCCTCCCTCCCTCCCTCTCTCTCTCTCTCTCTCTCTCTCTCCGGTCGAGCTACCGCATCTTTGGCGAGGTCGAGAAACCGGACAGGTATGGAACATCTTTGCTGGCAGGATGGGTACCCACTCAAAAGCCTCACCTACCCTAGACCCGCTCTCTCTCTCTCTCTCTCTCTCTCTCTCTACAGGAAACTCCCCCTTTCAGCCCCCTATTTGTCCGGTGAAATTAGCCAAACAAATCACCGGAATTAGGCCCAAACCCTCCCCCCTCAAATCTGGTCACGCCAACGGTGACAATAAGCCCACCCCACGAAGCGGTTGAATAGGGGGCCACGTCCAGTCGTCCCCTGCAGTCCCCAATTCCCCGGAGTCCTGCCTCATACTGTAAGCCCTAGATCCGATTTTGAGAGTGTCAGTATCTAGTTTCTTGTAATTGTTTGGCAAGAATAGGAGATAGCTTGAACTTGCCTTGGAGTGAAACCACTATAAATTACACAGTATTTTTAGTAGCATTCCATGTTCTTAAATTTCACTATTAGTTAATGTATTTGCGTTCTTGTTAACTCTTTTTTTTTTCTATCATATTTTCAGTCATGACCTATTATTTACTGGCATATCTAGTATTTGTTATAGGTTTTCATCCAGATTTTGGTTAAAAATGTCAAATATTTCATGTAAAAAATAAAAACTATTGACTGCATTCATTTGAAAGTATGCTAATAATTGTCATTGTTGGTTGCATAATTCATTTGGCCGTAACAAAATTGAGGATTAGGCATATAATTTCATAAATAAATACATTTGTTACTTAGTAGCAACTAGCAAGTCATCAAATCAAATTGTAGGTTATATAGATTTCAATGAAAATCAACACTCCATGAAGCGTAGCATTCTAACTTTTTCTAGTCTTCTAAAATGATTCGCATTTTTATCTGAATATTGTGCATATATCTTTGCTGTTTCTTGTTGGAATACGAGGAAAAGCTTTATTAAAGGTATATAAGAAAAATGTTCAAACCATATAGGAAAATCAACAATCTACAAGAAGGAATTTTTTTTTCACCAATTTTTAATTATGTTAAAAAAGATGATGATGATTAGTATATATGTTAAAAGATATAGAAAAGAAAGTCTAATTATGGTTCTTTATAAATGTTTTGATTAAACGCCATCTTAAAAATTAAAAACCTTGATGAACTTTAATTAATATATCACAACATCATATTAATTTGTCATAGAATTTATGAAATACTTTATTAGGCATATATAATATATAATATAATAATGAAACAAAAGTAAAAGTTGGTGATCAATAGTTTGGAACAAAATAAACTTTAAATTTTGTGACTGTCTTTAATTAAATTTAATCGCAAACTAATACAATACAGTTTGCTTTTCAAAATAATAATAATAATAATAATAATAATAATAATAATACAGTTTGCGAAGAGCATGAAAAAATTTTGTTCCAATGATAGAAATGAACCCATGTTAGTTAAAAATTCCAGAAATCAGATTCTCCATGATAGCACAATCACTCGTGCCACTAATCATCATTGTCAACTCCCTTTGGAGGCATTTTCTGTTTTACCTTCAATTTTTCAATCCCTATAAACTTTTCAATCTAAATTAACTATATTGTCAACTTCAGATGGTATTTGTTGTACAGATAGCGTAAGATTTGAATTTAATATTGTAATAAGTAAAAATTTAACGGAAATTGGATTATGCTGGTGGTTTGTGCATCATAGGATAAGGACCTCCATACCCCAACCCCCATGGGGCCAAAAAAAGGAAAAAGAAAAAAGAAAAGGGAAGATTAGGAAACACTGGCGACTGTTTGTGCCAAATTCCTTACTAGTCACGAAAAGTAAAACTAGTAAAGAGGAATTGGACACCAGGGACTTATCCAACTACGATCTTACATGCCTTGAAAAGTTGTGGTAATTTTGTTATGCACGTTGTTTTGTCTTGATATAATGAACGTTGTTTGAAAACTGTCTATGCCGTACACATACATCAATGGGGAAAGTAAATCGAGGACCGTGTTGAAGTGACTCACCATTGGGTGATGGCATCAGAAGGCCATATTAGGAGATTTCATGTTAAACATCTATCGCCCGGTGTAACACCAAAATGTGTATTGCTTATTTAATATTTCCCCTCTTTGTAGTGTTTTGATGTAAGACAACAGAAATTGTTAACATGTTTGTAGTAGTTTGCACGGTGTGGAAATATTATTCGTGATTTAGTTTACATGTTATTCTAGTTAAATGAGTTTGTCATTTTCTTACGGTTAATCGGTTCATTGTCACTCTTCAAGTATAGATACATCGCCAAACACTCATCCCACTAAGCCTAAACCCTCCCTAAAATTTGACCGATTTTCCCTTGCATTTCGTGTAACGACTCCCTCTACTTTGACATGATATTGTCCGTTTTGGGCATAACTCTCACGATTTTGCTTTTGGGCTTTTACCCAAAAGGTCTCATGTCAGTTGGAGTGAGTCCCTTAACTTATAAATTGGTCTCACTTTCTTCACCCAAGCGATGTGGGATTGAGGTTATTACAATCATCCCACATAAGGGGGTCCAACGTCTTCGTTGGCCACACTTTCCGGTTGGGCTCTGCTCTGATACCATCTATAACGACTCGTTCCACTTTGACATGATATTATCCGCTTTGGACATAGCCCTCACGGTTTTGCTCTTGGGCTTCTACTCAAAAAGCCTCATGTTAGTTGGATTGAGTCCCTTAACTTATAAATTGGTCTTACCTTCTTCACCAAAGCGATGTGAGATTGAGGCTATCACAATCACCCGATCTAAGGGGGTCTAACGTTCTCGTTGGCCACACTTTCCGGTTGGGTTCTGCTTTGATACCAAACTGTAACGCCCAAAAAAAATTCGGAACGTTAAACATTTCTTACTATTAATAAATATTGCGGAAAAATAATTTCAAGTTTCATTTAGCGGAAAACTTTAGTTTATTTCGATGAGATAACAGGTAGTTCAAAATAAATATCCAGTTCAATATTCATGAACAAGTTCCAAATAATAATAATAATAATAATAATAATAATAATAATAATAATCCCGTCTGAATTTCAAGTAAATTATTAATTATTCTCATTTTCGCCACTATTCACCCCCGCCGGCTCCAAAACCTGAAAAATCATTTTTTGAAGAAAATGTGAGTATTATAAATAATACTCACTAGACTCAGCGCATCAATTAATTTATATCATATAGCACAGATAAACATGCAATGGTCTGGTATGATATGATCTTCATAACATTATCTCTTGAAAACAAGCATCTTATGTTAAATGCAGATTTCCAACTCTGATATTAAGTACGCATACAACATTCATTAACACAATGCGTAAAGCACATGATTGCAATATCACATATTCACATGCACGAACACAATATAAATCACAGAAATGCGCAAATCTTTATAAATCACTTATTTTAGAAAATAGAGTCTACCTTTCTTGTTGAGTTTGAGTTTAATGTGGAGAGTAAATCAAACTTCTAAGTATTTGTGCACCCCCTCTAGTCACAAGAAAAGTTTAATTTAATTAGAAACTTAGAAATTAAATAGTTTATATCAAAAATAAAACTTAGGGACTTATTTAAAAATTATGAAATAATTGAATTTAAAAAGTCTAGGGACTGAATTGAAATATTCAGAAAGGCTACGGGCTGGGATGGTAAGTCTGGATTTCTGAAGGGCTGACTTGAGGAAAAATTAAAAGTAAAAGGATGAGGAGTGTGTCTTTGCAAAAAGTTTGGACTAAAATAATAATAGACAACTTTGAGGACTAACTATTAATAAATATATATAACTATGTAATTCAGCTTTGAGGCCCCCACTACCAATCGACATTTCATTTGCAGAGGAAAAACACAGAGGGCGAGTCTTTGGTGTCGGTTCAAGAATCTTAAGAAATTC
>CAVNYN010272810.1:0-51705 GCA_963692815.1 Nyctanthes arbor-tristis | reverse complement strand
GAACCCACATTCTAAAGGTTACTTTGCCTAGATATACCAAGGATTTGAGGGTGTTTTGCCATTTATTAACAAGTCTTCATTTCAAAGGTTTAAGCAAGCAAGGTGAGTAATCCATTACTTTGGTTTATTTGCATGCATAAGTTTCAAGAAAAGGTATGTGTTTTGGTTATTGTTAAAATGATTTCTTGCATAAGAAGTGCTAGAGTCCCTCTACCCATTTTGTATTGTTTGCTTTGATTTGATCCATGTTAATTGTTAGGGATTAATGAAAGTTTGGAAATCCGGTAAAAGCTAATTAGAAATTGTTATGAATCTATTGTGTTGCCATTACCATATTGGTATTTGAAAGGCAACGAGGCGCCATGGGTAGTAGGAACTTCTAGTATTTGGGGCCCTATAATGTGTTCAAAAAGGTTTGTGCGTCTTAATGTTCTTAAGATTGTAGCATGAAATGATTTCTATAAACCTTTGGTAAACTGAATAAATGTATTACTCACGGGGTATTTTTATACTCACCTTATATGTGATTACTCTTTTATAGATGATCCATCGAAGAATTGTTGAAAAAAAAAGCCGAAGAATGGAGGTTGTCACATGACGCAAGCCAAGTTATGCATGTGATAGAGATTGATCTTTGGACTTATTATGAGGATGATCCCATGTTTGTAATGTATTTGGGAACCTCATATGAGTTCGAGATATTTTGTGCCTTTTCCCTCAATCTTTTGCACCATGACAAGATTATGAGGGATATGCCAATGTTTCTTATTTAATTAAGTATGTGTATGGAAGCCAATATAACTAAATAAAACTTGGCTTTTGTAGAAAGTTTTGATACAAGATTGAGAATCCTATTTGTACTTGTAAGGGTTTTTCAAGCTTGTGTTCGGTTTTTAATATATATAAAGTGACTTTTATTTATCGTGTGTCATGTTCTTTATACAAATACTACACTTTAAACTAATTAAAGACGACAAACAACACTACTTCACCTAAGGAATAAAAGAGAGTTGATTGGTAAGTCGTGCCCCTCGATTTTGGACAAGAGTTGTAAAAAAAAAAAATTTTGTAACACTTCCGACATAAGTATTTAGTAACATAACTTTAACCCATGCTAGTTAATGAGGGGTATGACATATATAGGTGTATGAGCATGTGTGGCTTCAAGCCTAAGTTGTTAGATAGGATAAAAATTTACCTATTTACATTTATATATGTCCAATAGAATCCTTGTGACAATTGAATTTCATTCATTTCCTATTCGCCTTTCTTCAATCAAAGATCAACATGTAATATTTAGCTTGGAAAATGATATGCCGGAGATGATTTTTGAGAATTTGGTTTTTTAGCTCATCTTTTCAGTAAGATGTGTGGAAAGGTTTGATTTAATTTGATGTGAATTTGTTAATACAGGGCGTTTAATATATTTGGCTACTTCACATAGGAGGTTGTCAAGTTTGAAAATTCTAGACTCCATTGATTTTCTGCTATTATGGAACTCTCTTTTTGTAGAAACCATAGGTTTTAAGTGAAGTTGTTTTTCGGTCTTTTTTACATGCTAGAATGGGTAACGTAATATGCAGCTTTTGTTTTGGCTATGATGATAATAAATTAAGCTTTGATATTTGTAAGTAATTAACTTATTATGAACTTTACTTTCGATTATGTTGATTATGAATTAAGCTTTGATTTCTGTGAGTAATTATTATTAAAACATCTACCATTACAGGGTAGAAGTTGACAGCATAATGGAAATGTCTACATGGAGTGTTAAACATATGTTAAATGATTCAAGCATTTTGCATTTCATTTTTTAGGAATTTATTTGAATTGAAAAAATTAATCCCTCTTGAATATTCTTCAACTCTTTGATAAGTATTTCAAAAAAATCAAATGATGTCATTTGTTCTTTGTTTGATTATGAGCTCGCCAATATAATAAGCTCAAAGATATAGTAAAATGATTTTTAATTTTTCCTTTTTTTGGTACTCTTTAGTAAGTCGACGACGTTGTTGGTTTTCAATTTTTCAACACGGTAAAACCGTAACAACATTGGAGATGATCAACAAGAAGGCACATTAGTAGATGTAAAGTGTCACATTGATTTTATTAAGATTATCTAGATTTATCAAATTAAAATAGGGCAGAAAATAAATGAACCACATAAATAGAATAATCAACTTTTTCTTCAAGGTCAATTTTCAATGAAGTTATTAGTATTATAGTTGTTTAATGCATTTGTGTTATTTGGAATTACAATTTTATTCATCTTTTTTGGTTATTTATTGGATTAGAATATGGAGATTTTGTATTCAAACAGAGAACTTTGACGGGTAGATTTGGCATGGGATTTTGTTCTTGCTAAAGGAAATTTCTTGCTTGACGGGTAAACGAAGCTTCAAGCTTTGTGACTGGTGTTATAATCAGCGGCGTAGCCAGAAGACTGTCAAAGGGGTAGCCAAAACTTGCCAAAACTCGACAACCCCTAGCCGAAATACTAAAAAAATTTTTTTTTAATTATTTCAAAGGGTAAAAGAATAGATTTTTTCGAAAATGGGGGTAGCCGGGGATCGGGGTAGCTACCATCTAGATCTGCTTCTGGTTATAATGTACAAATTGAATTAGCTGTAAGTATATTCGGCTAGAATTGGATTATGTGGCGTTATATAATATCGTACATAAGGTGTTGGTGCTTGAAAATCTCAGTATTTGTTGGTTGAAGTTATGTAGTTTTTAGAGGCTACTAAAAGTAGATTGTCTCACATTTGGAGAGAAGGGAATGTTGCGGCTGATTGGATGGCTAAAGAAGATCACATGCACCAACATTTGAAGAAATTTTTTGTCCTTGAATTGAATGCTGAAATTATCAAAATTGAGAGTGAGGATTTTCCTTGTGTTTGTACAGATAGAGTTTGTAAGTAGTTGATTAGTTTTGGTTTTCAGTTGTGCATTTTATATTTCATTGAGATTTCACTGACTTATTTATTTATATATTTATTTATTTATTGTTATTATTTGAACTGAACTGAGCTCTTTGTATGTTAGGCTCCAAGGCCCCTCCATTGTAATTATTTTTTTCCTTTTTATGAATGATATATGAAATTGAAATTTCAATATAATTTTCTCATACTTTTGTCTATTTGGTAACCTCGTACAACGCATGGGTGAGAGACTAGTTAATATAACGCTAATAAATTGCTTAAAGTAATACAGTGGACTATCTTTTTTACATAGACGAAAATAATAAGTAGGACTATCTTTATAGGACGAGAAAAATACTCTTTTTCTATTTCAAGATAGAAATATATAACAACGGCGAGGACTTAAAACAATATATTTTTTTTTTGGGAAAAAAATTAAACCTAAGTAGTGGGTTGGTGAGGGTTTGATCCTAGATACACAATATGAAAACAATAAACCTTAACCATCCCGACTAGTACCCTTTTTGTTGAATTTTTAACTAACCTTAATAATTAATTCATTTAAAATTTGAGTTTTCTTAAAATAAAAAAACTAATTCAAAGACAAACCAAACCATGTCCCTAAATCAACTCCCCTCCTCTCGTCTCCGTCTCTGTCCAACTCGAACCCTTTAATTTTAAGTCTCCACTAGTCCACCCAATTCCAAAGCCTCCACCGCCGAGCCGCGCCTTTCTCTTTTTTTTTTTTTTTAAAGAATTTATTCCTTAACGGGGCAGGTAAAGGAAATTTTTTCCTACCTGCCCCGAACCTCTCCCGCCTCGTACCCAACCCGTACCTGATTCAGTCGGGTACGGGCGCGGAGATTTCCTTAACGGGGCGGGGATGGAGGAAGGCATACCCACCCTGAACCCATCCCTATCGATATTACGTAGAAGCCTCCTTGCCACCATTACCATTGTTACCATGTATGTCCACCAGCACCATATAACCCAAACCATCACTGACCACCTTTACCCCACCACGAAAAGCTCACAAAACCCCCCACAAAATGCCCCAAAATCCATAGTCGTCAATAGAAATAAACTGAAGCCAGGAACATTAACAAGTCGAACAAAGCCAATTAGTCGTCAAACCCGGGCAATTAGGCTCTAGCCTTTTCAATTAGCCTTTCTCTATTTTCATTTTTTTTTTCCTTTTTTAACTTTTTTGGTTGGGGGAGGGCTCACCTAAAAATAGGCTTCACTGCACACTTCAAATATGGACCCTAAATTATGAGCCTTCTTTAGGCCAGTTGGGCTTAGATCTATGCCAGTTTTGGGGCCCAACCTGGGCTTGAGGTAATGTGGACTTGAGCCGTGAGTTGGCACGATTTAAGCCTTTTATGCCAACAAGGAGTTCGAGTTGACGAACTCGGTTGACACTCCTAGTCCTAGTAATACATTTCCTGTAATTTTCTTGCTCCTGGAATTACTTATTCAATTACTAAATATTTATTTGGGCTAAAGATTGTTCCTAAATAAGCTCTAGATCTTTAAAGAAGAAAAAAGAGGAAGAATTCTATTTGGAAAAAAAAGAAAAGAAAAAATAGTTTAACAAAATAAACATGTAACTCGTGTGATTACCATTGATAATTAAAATATGATGTGATGTGATGAACAACAAGGTTTTTCCATATACTAGTTTTGTTAAACTTTTTGTATTTTTTTTTGTTCAAATAGTACAACTCAAAAAGCAAGAAAGAAAAACTTTCTCACTCATTTTCTTTTTTATTTTAATCTATACAAGGGGGATATAGGGAAGGGAAGCGAAATTAGGGAAAGACTATGTAGATATGGTTTGAATCCTAGCTTCCGTGCAAAACGTGAGCATCTAACAATTACAACACAATTCAAACCACGAAAGAAAAACCTAATTAGTTTGTTATCAAGTTTGTATATTTACTAATATTATTACTAAAATAATTATAATTTCATTGGTTGCTGGTTGCTAATAATAGAAGATATATCTTTGAATAATAAAAAATAGCTCATTGATCTCTCACAAAACAAGCTCTGAATTAGTATTAAGACAACAAATGTTGTTTCCATTAACTAAACTGTATTTTGAGTAACTTATTTTACCTTTTTTTTTACAACTTATTTTACTTAATTGTAGGATTTGGAGTTTTAGCACATGCTAGTCTTATATGTTATTGCTTTATTGTTATAAAATAGAAACATATTGAGTTGAACTGAATAGAGAAGAATTAAGTAATTATTTAATTCTAGGTCTTACAATTGTATACGAGTAAAGTTTGTTTGACTAGATATATATGGAAGTAAAAATAAAAATTGGAAAATAACATAGACTTTTTTCTTTTTAAGTACAACTAGTTGTATACCCATGCGTTACACGGAATATAATAATTAGAAAAAACAAAATGCGTAGTAATTTGAAAAACTAAATAATTATAATTTTATTGTGTACTACTCACTCATATACACATGTTACTAATATACATAAATAGAATCAAATTGAAATGTATATTATTTTCACTTAGTACAAAGATAATTAAATTGTCATTCATAGAAAAAATACTATTAAGTAATAAAAATGAGAATGAGGAATTTTTACAAAATTAATTTCATTTTGAGTATGGAAACTAAGAAAGCATGAAAAAGAGAGGATATGGAATTTATGCAACTCCAGAATTACCCTACACCCACATCCTTATTCTATTGAGGTGTGGATGATATTCATTTATCAGAATGAATTATGTTCCACATTCATTCTCCACCATATATTCTTGAAAAAATTATCTTTCATACTTTCTCATCACTATTTACTAAATCTACTCTAAAAAATCTAAAGCACACAGTCTCCTATTACAAAAGACCCAGTTGAAGTAATATTGCAACAAAGGATAAATTCTATATGATTTACCATTTACCCCTAAAATTAATTTTAACCACTTTCCAATCTAATTTTTTTTATGCTAAATCATTATCATCAAATATTATTACTATCATATTCCTTCAACTTAAATTTTTGCCAATATATAGGTTCTCAGAGAAAAACAAATAATAAATTAAGTAATGTACTAAACATATATCCCTAGGTTTTATGACGTGTGGCTTATCGCATTGAATTAAAGTAAAAGTTTTTAAACTAATTTAATTTTACTTTATTACTATATTATCAATCTTACGAGTAGGCACTTAATCGAAATAAGAAGAAGTCTTAATATCTCAATATTTGAAATTTATCTATCAACTGTTAGAATTTTGAAGAAATATTAAATCTTTGAAGATGGCCTAAAAACTAATAGAATATATATAATAAACATTAATGGATAACAAATAGCATATTATATATAGAATAAAAAAATATATAAATTTTTGTATATTATTATAAAATAAAATAAAATAATAGTAAAATATAACTACTGGATAAGTATTACTTTTTTCTGAAGAGAATTGATAAGTATTATTATTATTGTAAAATAAAAAAAATAAAAGAAGTATATAAAAGTATGATAGTGGTTTGGAGGGAAAACTTGCATATGGCCACTATCCTACTTTAATATACATATATATATATATGTATATATATGTATATATTAAAGTAAAAGTTTTTAAATGAATTTAATTTTACTTTATTATTATATCATCAATCTCACGAGTAGACACTTAATTGAAATAAGAAGAAGTCTCAATAAACCAGTACTTGAAATTTATCTATCAACTGATAGAATTTTGAAGAAGTATTAAATCTTTGAAGATATCTTAAAAACTAATAGAATATGTATAATAAACATTAATGGATAACAAATAGCATATTATATATAGAATAAAAATATATATTTTTGTATATTATTATAAAATAAAATAATAGCAAAATGTAACTACTGGATAAGTATAACTTTTTTCTGAAGAGAATGGATAAGTATTATTATTTTTTTATTATTATAATATAAAAAAATAAAAGAAGCATATAAAAGTAGGATAGTAATCCTAGTGGGAAAACTTACATATGACTACTATCCTACTTTAATATATATATATAAGATAAGATTTGGAGATCATATGAGTGGGGATGGTGACTCGAATCCTAATCAAGTAACCCGATAAAGGGTGCCCTTATTATTATTTCTTAAACAAGCCCCTTGGTCAAAATTACATGGACTTAGATGGTCTAGATTTTGTAGACTGGAAAATGCTTTATTTTCTTCTAATTCATTTTCTGTTTATGCGCTTAGAAAAATAAAAAGAAAAAAGAAAATGAAAGGTGTCTATTATAACATCAATGCTCAAAATTCGTGAAAATTATAATAAAAAAGATGGGAAGCTACTAATTAAAGTCACTCGAAATTTTATTGATTTCACACTCTTGAATATAAACTCACTAAATCAATACAAAAAAAGAATTAAAATTGTGGAGAAAAAGGGATCATATAGTTTATTGTGTACATATACTCATCCTAGCTATTATCTTCTTAATCAAATAACCAAGGCCACTGCAATAGACAGTAAAACTTGTAAGAAACTTGCAAACACAAATGTTGAGGAAGAATCAGGTGGAGGAGGAGACATTCCGATAGGTGGTGGTGCTAGACGCTCTTCCGATCTCGTCGACCAGCATTCGGAGTAGGAGTTGGTGCACACGCATCGGGCTGATTCGAGGTTGGAGGAGTTGTAGGAGTGGTTGGGGTGCTCGGGGTGGGAGGATTAGCCCCTGACGTGCCCGAGACTACTGTTATGGCAACCTTCTGGCCGTTCTGGCAGTGGCTACCGATGGTGCAAATGTAGTAGTGTTCGCCTGCAGAGTCAAGAGTTACATTTGTTGGTCCGGTCGTGATGGTTTCGCCAATCTCATCGTCATCGCTACATGCGTCGTAGGAGGATTTTGGTACCCGTACAACATCATGTTGGTTGGTCACAAAGTTAAACACTGCAAGCAAAAATTAATAGTATGAGGCTAGTTGAACATAATCATGAGACACACAATAAATGACAAATGCATGAATACCTAATGAAATGTTAGATGTGATATTTATTATTATTATTATTATTATTAGATGTGATATTTTATCATTATTATTATTATTATTATTATTAATTTAAAAGTGATGCAAAGGCCATCTAGAAAACACAATTCTTCTAAGTATATATTATGTTAAACATTGTATCAACCATTGTATTTATATAGCGTGATTGAAATAAATATTTGTGTGGTAAATTGATATATATATATAACTCCATCTATCACATCATCATATAAATAAACCATGCATTAATTATGTAATATATATTATGTACAAGTAGTTTTTTCGTGTAGCATAATGTCTTCATATAAAATGCATACCTAAAGTGTCGCCAACCCTGAAAGTCTTGCTTGAAGCCCAGTTTGTATAGACTGAGGTGTTAGGCGGTACGGTCCAGCCCAAGTCATCTCCGATGACGTGTAGAGTTTGGGCACCTATGCATTGCACCATAGCTGCAAAAACTGCTCCCAAAACAATGGTGCTCACAAGCTTATCCATCTTCCGAATCTTGATATTCACTTCTTTGTATCGTTAAGTATATCTTCAACTTAATTTGCAAATTTCTATTGCAATATGAGAGCCTTATAGTTGTATTGCTTATATAGTGAGGAGTTGTGGAAATGGTCTAAAGACTAAACGTGTATGGAGAAATTATTAATGAAGCGCATGAAATTTCAACAAGACTTTGTACAGTCCATTCATTTTGGAGAAGGGAATTAAATCATACAAGTCATAAAGTGAACTATGTACAAATGAAAATTCAGGCAAAAGACTTGTTCAAATGCGCAACAGCATTCTTTTTCGAGAATGAGGAAATTTCAGTTTGTGTCGTTTTCCACATCTACTTCCAGGGATGACTTCAATTTTCCGGTTGAGTTACTGGTTCTTTAGAAAATTTGCATTTTGGCTAGAAAATTGCATGATGGATGACTGACTTCAATATTTGAATTTTCTATTTTTACTTACCTACTATATAACTTTATTATATATGAAATTATATTCGAATTTATTAATATCGTGATAATATTAATTTGTTTATTTAACATGTAGATAATATATTTGAGTTCAATATTTTATTATTATTTGATATTCGAGAGAAACCCGATATATGATATATCAGAGCCCACAATACTCAAATGAGCAATTCAATCCGGAGACTCAAACAAGTACACGGATTTCAAAATTGGACTACTCTAACGATTCACTATCTTATGGGGGCATGTTAAGTGATAAATTTCATATTCAAAAACTAATAAAGAATAACCCGCATAAAATGTATTTGGACTACACCTAGGAATGTTCAAACACTCGAAGTCTGATGCCGTAACAGCACAAAAGAGAGTGATGTGGCATACTATTTGCATATCATCACACCTTTCTTAAAATCATATCAGCAACTAATACTACCCCACTTCATCCGTTTGATGTCACTTCATCTATTTGATGTCATAATGGCACCAAACATTTGGTATTTAAACATTTTCAAGTAATATATTGAGATATAACAACTTTAAGTGGCTTTCTGCTCTTGTTGGTCATTAATTAATCTTCTTAATTTTGCTTAACGAAAAGTTTAAATAGTTTTAAGGTAAAATAATATATATGCATTGAGTCTTGTTTTAGAGCGCGTGCCATGGAGAGCAAACAGCTAACATTGACACAGGTCGGTGGGTCTAACAACTGATACCTATCAATAAAAATGAATATTTATCTAATTTTTTTTGTCTAATTTAAAGGTAGAACCAACCATACAGTGCACAACGTGTTAGCAATTCTGCCACATCATCTCCATACATGCATATAACAAAAAATTTATGTTACCTACACGAGGGCATGTTATTATACATGAGTGTATACCGTATATGTGTAATATGGCACACTATAACGTCAAATTGTCAATCTTGATTGGCTTGTGTAGTACACGGCAGGTCGCAGTTGAATCCGCCTACCTTTTCCCTGTTTCCCACCTTCTAGTTTCCAAATTTCCAGTTGTTCATACCTTGAGAAATTTCCACGCTGACCGAGCGCAAGTAACGGTGCCATCCAAGTCTTTCAGAAATTAAGTCAGATCCATAATTTCCCCTTACACATTAACAGATCCCTGTATATATGTATAATACGTATATGTTACCATAAAATTACATGTAAATTGGCATTCTTAATTTTTATTTAGGTGTCAAAAATGTGTAATGAATTTTTGCATGATATCTTTAACGTGTTATATTTGTATTGCATGCAAATTTATTGTCTTGGCTGATAAGTAGGTATTTTAGGCATGTGTACTTACTTGAGGACCAAGAATTTCATATACAAGGAAGGTTATGTGTTTATGGTATATTAATATTCTACCTTTATCATACAAGAAAAGTTATGTGTTTAATTTCCTGGTATTTAAATTCTACATGTATATGGTAACTTTAATTCTTAAGTTGACAAAAATTCAAAGACTATGCTATATATATGTGGCTTCTCTTCTAGGTCGAGGATCTCTTGATCGAGCCAAGCTTTCTTACATAATTCAAAGCTCGACACAAGAGAACAAACACACGACCTTGCGAGTTTCATACTTGCACCGTACTTACATGTTTTCTATAGTTGTGCTTATCTTGGCAACCTTTCAAAGTGCGTTTGTAAGCAACCAATATTGTTCGAGGGACTTTTCACACAAGGTTGAAAGGTTTAAGAGTTCAAGTTTTTGACAATGAGTTCAGGAGATCTCTAAGATCTTGATGTACATTTCGGGAGAAGCGCGAGAGAGAAAGAAGAAGAGCAACGGTAGTGGTTAACACGACAAAAGGTGAAAAGATGGAGTTCTTTTATAAGTTTTTCTTTTGTGTGTTAAATTTATATTGTGATATTACTTGATTTTTTTCTCTTAAACTTTTACAAGTGTTAGTGGATCGGTTGTCCCGTGACAAAAGTGCCCACATTTTTTCTCTTTTTGGATTTTTGCGTCAATAATATTGGTGTTATCTTTATACCTCACATATACTCGAGCTAGATATATCTAGGTCTCGTCTCTATAGACACTGGATAAACTATTTAAGTAGTTAAGCAAGATACATCCTGATTAGAGTATAGATAATTACGTATTCACAGTGTGTGTATATATATATATATCACTTCACGACAATTATAAAAGAGCAAAGCATTTGATACTATTCATAAGAAATCATGATGATATCATGGTGATTTTTTTTCCTTTTTTAGGGGTACAAGTTTTGTTTGTTGATTTCTTTTCCCTCTTCTGGGCCTTCTTTAGATTTTTTTTTCCTTTTTTTTTTCTACTCGTGGCACTTCTTGTTTTAGAAATCTTATTTTTGATAAAGTTATTTTTTATTCTATATATATTTGTCAATTAAATTTTGATTTTTTTGTCTTTTTTTTTAAAAATTTTTCCCCTTTTTTGGTTGAGTTTATTTGTTCGGACAAAATGAATATCTACGCTTTTACACATACACATGTTTATTATTATAAAAGATAAAATTTTTTGTTAATACCCATGACACTTTTTTTTAAAACTCTTATTTTTGATAAAGTTAACTTTTTGTTTTGTATATCTTCTGTCAATTAAACTCAATTAAATTTTAAATAAGATGTATAAATTGGTTGTTAATTTACTTCTTTTGATTATAATTAATAATTATTTACTTCAAAAAATTAAATAATTATATCCAAATTTTCAAATAAATTTGTTGAAATTATAATTGTGCGTGTGCGCGCTGAGTTCCTGTAAAAAAACAAATTATAGCCCTTTCAAAAATTTTTATAATTTTGAAAGAGTCATTTATTAAAATAATATTTTAATAATTTAATTTAATAATAATAAGATAATTTTTGGCTAGGATAATATATTTTACGATGGGGTTCAAGTCAAATAAAAGAAAATTTCACTACAACTTAGCCATCCGAATTACAAAACTATAAATAAATAGGCTTTCAAAATTTAACAAATCACGCAAGGAATTTAAAAACGATAAAAGGTGTAATTTCCTCTTGACAACATTAACAGCCGGTTGACCAAAAGTCATTTTCTTTGTTATTTGGTCAACCAAAATGTAACGCAGACTTATATGTAATAATGACATAAAATATTTTAAGTATTCATTTGCAATATTTCTTAAAATTTATTAGATATTGACAAACCATTTTCTTCACAATAATATAATTAAAATAAATGTCATAATAAATGAACTGCTATTTTAACAAAATCGGCCTCAAAATTATACTAGCCGGACCTGTAGTCATCGGGGCCCTAAGCGAAGTTAAGAAAATGGGCCCCTATATTAACCAGTTTTCATGTTTTCCTTTTCTTTTTTTTTTTTTGCCTTTTTAAATTATGGGATAAAAGTAGAGCAAAAAAATACAACTAAAATACTATAATTATTCCATATTAACCAAACAAAATAATAATTTAAGTTGTAGAAATTAGATTATAATTCACCAATCAAGAAATAATAGTAGACCCTACTAAAATTTAATTTTTTTTAATCATTTTCATTGAATGGTTTGAATTTGAAAATGAGTGTTTGTATAATATATTAAAACCTGTAGTACACCTCAAATTTGAAACTTAATTATCTTTTTTCCCATTTTCTTGAGAGATAAGAAACATGAAAGAAGATGATTAGAAAATATAAAGAAAATTTAGGAGATAAGATTTTAAAATGATAATATAGATAATTAAAGAGAATTAAAATAATCTTGAAACAAAAGGGTATATATTATATAATAATACATATCATTATAAATAAAAAAAACATTTGAAGAAGGCAGATGTGTAATTGTACAAGTTGATGTAAAATGACACATTTCCAATTTATAAGTGTATAGCAAAAAAAAAAAAAAAAAGTGGAATTTTCATGCAATTGGGCCCCCTATTTTCTTGGGCCCAAAGCACAAGCCTCATGGGCCTGATATCAAGTCCGGCCATGGCAATCGTGAAAATCACGGCTCTCAACTAGTAATATATATAAACAAGAGAGCCACATTTTGCCAAGATAACAAGCCATTAGCAATTTGGATATTATTTTAACTTGAAAAATGCACTTTAAAAAAGTATTAGATTTTGTCATTTTCAGAATTAGATGGAGAGATTTGCATGTGTGTGTATATATATATTATGTGTGTATTTTTTTTTTGTGCTGTTTATGCTGCTATGGTGAACTACATAGGTGCCCAAACTGTGCCCATTATATTCTTGGAGATGGCTATGGTTGGTCGATACACGCATATGAGACGAGGGAAACTATAACCTCACTTATGCTCTTGAAGTACTAGAGTTTTTTCATTACTAGAGTATTTTCATCTGAAGTGTTAAAAAAATTTTTGTATATCCTCTAGTAACTTGAAAATATAAAGAAAAAATATAATAATAATAATAATAATAATAATAATAATAATAATAATAATAATAATAATAATATGAAAGGAAACAAAAAGGGGTCCGTTGTGTATTTGCCTGTATGACCTTCCAACTCATATATATAATTGACTTTCCATGATCCTACATGAAGGGATTTGACATAAGACCCACATGCTTTTGAATCAAAGTTAAGTAATTATAATTACACAATGCTTCTTAAATTTTTGTATGTGTGGCACTCATATCTGTAGCATTCAATATGTTGGAAAAATAAAGAAGGCAATGGAAAAATGAATTCTTTCTATCGGAATGAACCGTTTATTCTTGTCTCTCAAGAGAAGGTACATAAGCTTTCTGCTTGGTTGTCGTATGTGTTGGTGGGTAAATTTTCACACGGTAAACTCCCTTTTCTATGAAATTAAGCAAGTCCTCCATACTCTTGGTTTTAAAGGAGATTTATTTTTTCCTGTTGGGAATACGGGATAATAAACACATCCTTGTTATCTTTAAGCTCGAGGAAGATTATATTTGTTCATGAAATCAATTTATTATTTGAAAGGTTTTCCTACGCGTGTGATGAAATAAATGTATGATTTTAATGTGCAAAAGGAAGAGTCGATAGTTCTGATGTGGACTGCTTTCCCCCAGATCTATTTTGATAAAGCAATCCTGTTTTCCGTTGCTTCTACCGTTGTAGCATCTGGAACATGAGTGTAACTGGGAAAAGGAAAATAATCTATATGTCAAGTTCTAATTTTGATCTCCTGCCAGAATCTGGCGGCGTTATGCCATCAAACTCACACATGGCGCAAAAGACGTGAACCCACTGGTGGGTTCTTACACGTGGCGCGTGCCTTTTGTGCCATGTGAGTTTGGCGGCATACGGCAAGAGAACCGGACTATGTTAAGTTCATAGGAAAGAAGTTAACCTAAAGAAGCAGAGGAAACAATAACTAAAAAGGGTAAAGGAGTGGAAAAAGAAAAGATGGATCAAGCTGGAACATCCAATCACCAAGAACAGATCTCAGAAGTCCATCAGGCTATTGAAAAAGCAAATCAAGATTTGAAGAGCTTAGATACTGAGCAGAGGAGAATGAACATAAAGCAGATTCAACATAATAACCCGAGGGTTCTCAATAATTTTTCTTTGCATTTTCACTGAACATTCTTCTATAAATTAAACTTTAAAAAACATAAAGCTCCCAAGTAACAAGCTCTATGTTTTAGTTTGTTCCCTACACACACACACAAAAAAAAAAAAAAAGAGGAAAAAAATGTTGTTTCAATTTGGGTTTCCTTATAATAATGTAGTGTGATCAATAAATTTTTTAGTGATAATGTTAAATAATTATTTTTTAATTAATTAATAATAGGCAATTACATTGGTGTAATAGTTAATTCTCTCACCACATCATTATAATACACCATAATTATTCATATTTTAAAGTTAATAACTAGTCTTATCATCCATGCGTTGCACAGAAAGACCACTTAACAAAGTAATACTACAAAAATATTAAAAAATAAAAATCATTTTTAATAGAGATTATTACCAATTTTGAAAAACTTATTTATATACAACATTGATGTTTCATTTTTGTTTTTTTTTTTTTTTGTGTGGATAAAATTGTTGTTTCATGTGTTAGCAATACGGAAATAAAATGTAACATGCCCCAATATAGTTCAAAAGGAGCCAATATGTGTTAGCGATACGACGCCTGTAACATATAATTATTGAAAAGGCCTACTATATTGTGGAGTACAATTTAGTTGAAAATATACTTAATTTTTACATACAATTTAATTTACAAATTATGAAGCTATATTTTGAGTCAATCTTTTGTAAAATATGATTGTATATTACGTTTGGGCTTGAGTTAATATGAGATGATAGCTCAACAAAATAATCTGATAGTAATTTAAAAAAGAAATAGTAAAACTTTAAAGTTTATATCTAAAAAAGGGTAATTTTCACTCTAGGTCCCCAACCTTTTAATTTTATATCAATTTAGTCCTCATTCTTTTTTTGGGCCTACTAAGTCTCCAATCTTTCGTTAATTATCGTATTATATTTCCAACATTATTTTTCGTCCCCAACCTTTCAATTTTCACTATTAGTCCCTATCAAAAGGACTATTATACCCTTGATTCTTTATTTCCACTATAGGTCCCCAACCTTTTAATTTTTATAGAATTTTGTACTCGTTTTTTTGGCATATAGGAACTCCATCCTTTCATTTTTGGAAAATTCTAAGTGGACAAAAGAAGATACAAAAGAGTGAAAAAGTAACATGTGTCATAAGTGATTGATGTTGATGTAAAAGTGATGTGATGTGTTAAAAAATAGGATTGTACAACGTGTCAGTTTTGTTAGAATTTTTGCATGTGCTTTTGTTCAAATAGCACAATTCTTCATTTTTTTTATCTTATTATATCCTCATTAACACTTTCCGTATCTAACATTTTAAACTTTACTATTAATACCATTAATTATTTAAATAAAAAATAAAAAATAATATAAAATAAGAAATTTACACACTCTAACTCACTCTTACATAACCCAATGACAACAGTCGAAAATAATGATAACAGAAAAAATGATCTATAATGGTCTTAATAGATATCAAATTCGGTTGAAGAAAATTGTCGATCTAAATATCAACTTGACGAATCAAATCTGATTTCTTGATCTACTACAAATCACATGGCGGATACAGATTAGTAGATTCGCCCCAAAAAATTGATTTTTGATTTACAAAAAATAAATATAGCCATAATAATTTACTCTAATTTTATTTCTTATATATTTTTGTGATTTTCACCATAATTTACTCCCGATTTATTATTCGTCTCAATCCGATCTGATAAGCCAATTGTGGATCTACCAAAAATTAGAATAAACACATTAAGATTCGATTTCATTTTTGTAAATAGAAAATAATTTTTTTATCCACCCTGATCCATATCCTCTACGTGATGTGTGATAAATCAAAAACACGATCCAATCTATTACACCGACTATCAGATTGGAAACTTTTTTTATGCAGATTAGGTATCTATCAAGTTTGGTGTATATCGAATTTTTTGTATAGATCACTGCAGGCTAAAATGTGTAGTGTTTTTATTCTATATTATTCTTTATTTTTTATTTTTATTTAAATAATTAAATGTATAATGGTAATTTTAATAGAAACTAAAATTAATAATTGAAAGAGTGAGGACGAAAGGTTTTATTAGGAAAATAACACGACAACAAATGAAATGTTAGATGTTCTATATGCCCAAAAAATAATGGCGATAAAATTGTATAAAAATTGAAAGGTTGAGGGATGTATAGTGGAAAAAAATCAAGGGTATAATAGTAATTTTGATAGGGGTTAATAGTGAAAATTAAAAGGTTGGGAACGAAAAGTAACGTTGGGACATAATACGATAATAAATGAAAGGTTGGAGACAGTAGGTTCAAAAAAAGAATGTTGACTAAATTGATATAAAATTAAAAGGTTGGGGATCTAGAGTGAAAATTACCCCCCAAAAAAAGAAGTAGAAAAAATAGATTATTAATTGACAATTTCTTTTGTTATATCTTATATATTAATTCAATTAAACAAAAGCATTAAAATTAAAGAATAATTAATTTAAGTTTTTGTACTTGATTACTTACTAAAGCCCCTTTCCAAAATTTCCCACCCTTTGTGGAGTGTACGAAATGCAAGCAAGGAATACAGGAAGTTTCTAAAAATTTTCCTACTTTGTTATCTAAACATCAACTTTACTTGCCTTTTGTTAATATTTCCACCTTATATATAGTAGCGAAAAGGCGAATTTAAAGGGGCACATCACTTTTTTAGAATACCCATGTGTCCGTAAACGTTGGATATTGCAATCCTGCCAAAAGAAACAAATATCATAAGAAATTGAAATATTTTCTTCTCATTGAACTTTGAAAAAAAAAAAAATACAACCAAATGAAAGATGATTTTGCTTCAAATGATGATATTCCAAATTGCCAAATATGCATGGTACTAGTTGATTCATTTTCTCGCAATAAGAAATTTGTTAAAGATGTAAATATTTGTGAATGTGAATTCAATTCAAAAAAAATCTCAACTCGAAGGAAATTTGGAATATGACTTCCATTCTTCCATTCTTCGTGAACCCCATAAACCCATAAATTGAGGGGCTCTAAGCAATTGGCGAGTTGAAGTTTTGGAATTAATTAGAGATAAGGGAATGAAAAACCAATAAAATTCAAGCTAAAAATAATAGAGAGAGAACGGAAGGAAAAACTGGAAGTGGCAGAGTTGGTGAACATGGAAACGCGTTTTCATTATCTCAATGTACCAATGTAAGCTAATCTTTCCAATGCACATGTACGTCTCCAATTAGATAAATAATAATAGTAATTTTTTAAAACCAAAAGTGGCATGTTATTGAAAAAAAAAAAATATATATATATAATAATTAACACAATGATAAATAAATTAAAAAATACAACTTATTTATGAAACATTATATTGTGAGGATGACAATTTGAGTCGAGATCTAATTAATATAGATATTTTCATTTAGTTTTTAAAAAATAAAATAAAAAGATGAACACCATTGTTTTCAAAAAATTCTAAAATTCAAAAAAGAAACAACCATAGATTGTATTGGTATATAAATAATAATTTTAAAAAACTACACAATTATTTTCTTTTTTTGGTTTTTGGGGTGGGGGGGGATCGAACAAAAACTACACAATTATTATATTGAAAAGCACTATAAAAAAAACAAATAAAAGGCTGCAAAATTGTCGCGTCTGTTGAAATTCCATTAAAAAAAAAAGCTCCACAAATGTTTAAAAAAGGGTTAAGTTTCCAAGGAGGAAACCCTTCGCGTGTATATTTTAGTATCAATGCGTAATAATTTATAAAAGCATCTCTAATGGGGATGTCAAAGTTTTAAATGGTGTAAAAGAGAGAGATAAATAGAAGATGATTATTTTAATTGAATGTTGGTGGAAAGAGATGTAGAAAAAAAGAGAGGAAAAGTGAAAAAGAAGAGAGAGATAGATATAAATTCAAAAATAAAGATAAAATAGTAGTAGTAGAGTCTTGGATGAAGGTCTAAAAATAGATCTTACATGGGATACGAGGGAGGAAAAGTGAGGAAAAAGTAGTATAAATGAGAGAAAAGTGATTAAAAGAAAAAGAAAAAAAAATATAGGGTCCACGATTTTTTTGTGTCTTCATCCCTCTTCTTTGGACCATGACCATGACTAGAAGTATTAGAGATGCTCAAAGTGGTATGGACTTTTAGGAATTTTGGAGTACCAATGCATGAATTAATTGTATCTTCCATAAGTGGCAAAAAAAAAGAAAAAAAAGAAATATTCTTATTTGGAAGCCGAAAGTTTCCCGCCGAAAGTATTTCAGTGGCTATTCCTCTATATATGTATATATAATATGTGTGTGTATATATATATATATATACGAGTGTTATCCCCTTGCAATGCACGGAAATAATACATAGTTTTCTTATTGATAAAATAATATTATCTCAATTTCATAAAGATAGTCTCTAATTTCTTTTGCATCCGTGTCAAAATATTAATAATATAGTTGAAATTATAAATTTTCTTATATGTCTTTATTTAATTTGTACAGTTACAAATAAATTAAAGTAGGATAATTAATATGGTTTAGGTTTAAATAATTATTAAAGTATGATAATTGTTTATTTGAGTTTCCATTATCTTTGTAATTTAATTTTTTTCCTCTAATCCAATTTTTTAAAGTAATTATTATTCACTATAGCCCATTTTTTCCTTGCACCAGGGTGTTATCTAAACTTTAAAATAAGAGTAAGCTTTGCATGAAAAGCTTTACAATTCCAAGGCAAGAGCCAATTATAAAAATGACATCTATTTTCAAGACAAGCATTCTAAGTTAGTTTTTTCAAGTTCCCACGGTAGAAATTAAAAAGAAAAAAAATACTAACAAAATTCGCAGGCTCACACAGGAAGCTAGGTGAAATTTTAGATGGGAAAATCTTTGGCTCAACTGTTGAGCTTTATATGATAATAAGATATAGATGCCACAATTATTTTATATTCGTATCCTAATAACTTTTTAAAAATAAGTAATTTAAAAAAAAAAAGAGGCATGATCTTTGCTAGCATCTATTCAGTACTTGAGCACCCTACCCTACCCAACCATTTCAAAATAAAAATAACACACATTACACCCCGATTCCATCTTTTTATAATAGATTTCAATTGTTTTCTCATAAAAGATTATATAAAGTAATAGAGTAATGATATACCTCCCTATTAGTTTACCGGTTAGTTCACCAATTGACAATTTTACCTTATTGTACCTTATAAAATTTAAATTTCAAACATCCCAAATGTTTTAATATTTGATAGTTATTATAACATCTTATTATTTAATTGAATGAGTTATGAATTTTTGAGTTAAAGTTTATGAGTTACTAGCTAGTTTATTAATTACTAGTATTCATACAGCATGAGTTTATTATTAATTACTAGCAATATATATCACAACACTTGTCCCCTATAGGATATAACAACCCAACTGAAAACATTATATAGTTCAATCCTAGGAAGCAACACATGTCCCCTGTATAACGTTTTCAATTGGGTTGTTATATCCTGTAGGGGACAAGTGTTGTGATATGTATTGCACTTGTATAGGTAATTGAGGACTTTCCAATGCCGAGAGCGCTTGAATTTACTTAAAGAAAGCGAGACTTCCATGCCTAATCCTAATTGGTTTACGAGTTTTCTTTCATATTTGTTTCTAAATTTTTATTTACAAATTTAATTATTTCCCATAACAGTTTTGCCCTCCAATTTCTTTTCATAAAACGACTTAATTCCCGTTGACCGTTGAACTAATATAGAGGTTTATCATTATCTGAAGTAATAATAGGTTAATTTTTTCTTTGTGTGAGTGTGATTTCCGCTTGATCGATTCTCAATGAAATAATAAAACAAAGACCAATATTGGAGGTTATGTTGATTTTTTTTTTTTTTTTTGGAGGAAAAGAATAGAAATTCAAAAACTGATGAATCGTTGGCATCACCGCAAGGGTCAAAATTGTGCAAGAACAAGGAATGTCCAAATTGTAGATGCCAACAAAGATTTTGGATCGTGATTGTGTTCTCGTCATCGTTGTTGTTCTTATTATTATTATTATTATTATTATTATTATTATTTTTTTTTTTCCTTTCTTTTGGGTGGGGTGAGGGTGGTTGATTATGAATGTGGTGGAAGAGGGAAAAAATTGGTGTAAGAAATAAATAGTGGGGGATTATATTGACAATTGACATTACAACTTTTTATATATGAACCACATTTTGATTATGATAATCGTCCATGAAGTTTAGTTATTCTTTTGTTTATATCTTTAACGTTTTAATCACATCATCCCTACCAAGTTGCTATCGATCATTACTTTTTGCAAAAAAATAATGATTTTTCATGCAAAAGTTTTAGAAGTGAACTTTAGAGAGAGAAATAAAAGAGATAATGAGTGCAGTTGAATGATAAAGATTTATACAGTACATATAAGTTTTATAAAATATATGGATGTGATTATTTAACTAATTTTTATTATTTAAAAGTAGAAATGGTTTGCAAACAGAGGCTTAACTATTTTTTATCTTTTAAATATTTTTTTTAACAATACGTGGGGACTTTTTAACGAACTCTACGGGTAAAAATCGTCTAGATAATGGAATTTTTTTGTGATAAAAATGTCGCAAGATAAAGTTAGAAAGTTATAAGGATACGTAACCTAATTTGAACATGGTGTGTGTGTTTGTATATAGACACACATTTTTTACGGGGAAAAATTACTATGTTGTTAATATTAAAAAAAAATCCCTATAAATATATATAGTAAAATAATTCGTTAAATAAAAAGTAACATAATTACCCTAATTCAATATATTACATATTCAAGATTTCTGGAATATTCTACCCATTCACTCAATACTTACATTTTCATTAAGTAATAATTAACCTTACTTAGCTGTTGTTAATTATTTAATTTATTTAAATTTAAACATCGTTCCGTTATGAACAATTTATTGAACCTTCAATTATTATCTGATTTACAAGTTTCAATTCGATTCGCCACAAAATGGAAGTAAAATGAACCTTCTATCATCAAAGGTTGAATTTCCGAACTTGGAATGCAACTAAAAATCTATAATAATAGTCAAATTGAAGAAATCCATTTCGGCCAACAGAAAGGGAAGAGCAAGGAAATAACAAAATTTATTGAAATTTTTAGTTATCTCATTACTATGAGTTTGACAACTTCATAATAATCAACATAAATTCGACAAATCCATTTTACCTATATAATTGTGGTTGACAAGTACACATTCATAGACATCACATCAAATCAAATTAGAAATTCAAAATTATAAGCACAAATTTCTTTATGAAGTCATATTACTGTTTCAGCTTCAAATACAAGTATTGCTGAAATTTCATATGATCTTAATTTCTCCATAGAACACTTCCATTACCCCCAACTCTATATATACAGTACAATACGAGTAGGTTCTCATTCAATATCACTACAATTTGCAGATAATTTGAAACATACATAGATTTACGATATCTAAGAGATGGACAAGCTTGCAAGTTTGATCATTTTGGGTGCAGTTTTTGCAGCTATGGTGCCTTACATAGGTGCCCAAAAAGTGCACATTGTCGGAGATAGCGTTGGTTGGGCAATACCACCGAATAGCTCATTCTCGTATGCGAAATGGGCTGCCGGCAAGACTTTCGTCGTTGGAGATGTCCTAGGTTAGTGTTGGATATGAATTTTTTTGGTTTGTATCTTTTTATTTAGTAATATATATGACAGTTTGCTTGATGAGTACGAATGATTTTTATTTATTTATTTTTATTTTTTTTTACAGTGTTTAACTTCGTGACGGAAGATAATGATCTTGTCCAAGTACCCAAATACTCCTATGATAAATGTAGCGACGACGATGAGATTGGCGACGAGATCGAGATTGGGCCTGCAAATGTGACTCTCACAACCGCAGGCACGTACTACTTCATTAGCAGTGAAGATGGCCATTGTCAAGCCGGCCAGAAGCTTGCAATAACAGTCGTGCCGCCGCGCACTAGCCCAGCCACTCCCGCCACCCCCGCCACCCCAACCCCCACTCCCACTACCCCGACCCCCACTCCCACCACCCCAACCACCCCTCCAGCTCCTACTCCGAATGTGCACATTGTTGGATATCCAATTTGCACTTTTTATCCTCCATAGTCCAGGGAGTACACCGTATTATGTTTAAGGCATAGCACAAGTAGCATCCATTGCTTTCTAGAATGTTTTACAACAATGTAAGTTTACATAAGCTAGCCACAAATAATTCAAATTAAGTCAATGCAAAAGAAAAAAAAAAGAACAATATAGTCGGTTTTACCCCTAATGATAAAGCACTAGAATCTACTTCTTGTCCATCATTTGTAAAAGCGCACTGAGCATGTAAGTATAACTCACCTCTCCATTAGCTCGAAAATTAATAGCCCCGATTAGCGAGAGACAAAGAAACCCGATGTTTTCAATCTCGTGTACATTGCACAGATAGTGTTGGTACCTGAAATACATTATACCAACCTTGAAATGTCAAATTAAAAATTATGTGACGTACTTAATTGTGAGGGAGGAAGCTTTACATTTCCCAAACTTGCAAGATAGGTATGTTCAACCATTGCATACTGAGAAGGTCAGCAATATTGTCGGCAGATACATGTATATCATCCAACATCTTGATTAGGTAGTGAAACACTTCCTCAACCATCGGCACGTCAACGAAGTCCATAGAAAAGGGTAGTTTGGCAGTCAGAGAGTGCAACCTTTTGAGGTGGGGACTCAGGGTAACCAACGTTGCATCGTCGACAAGATTAGGCCTCGCCGAAGAAACTTCAATACTGGCGGGTTGTTTCCCTTTTTTTGTGGATGCGGCCTGCTCTAGTAACTGTTCGTATAGTGATAATATGTTTGTCATCAAAATATATATAACACAAAATCCAATTCTTTTTTGTGTAACTTCAAATAATTACCCAATCTAACTTCACTAAATGTATGGGCCATTGTGCGAACCCGCCTTAAGCTACATCCACCAATTGGGCTGCGAATGAAGTTGGCACTAGAAGTAAATAATTCAAGGCATCGGCTTCTACAAAGTCAACAGAGACTTCGTAATGATCTGGCAGTAGCAGTTGACTGTGCACCATCGTAGTCGCGTTGAATGAGTCTTAGTCTCGTCGTCGCAAACAAGGGCGAGCTGACATCGGGTCGGCTTCTTCAGAAATTCAATACACAAGTGAACAAAATAGCGTTAAATGTAAAAATTGAAAAGAAGTCAACGCATGTAAGAACATCTTTCCACGATATTAAGTATACCTCAATGTCAAACTGTGGCTGGGGATCAACCGAGTGACAGCTATTACGAGTCAGTGGTTTCCTGGAAGGACTCGCAGCCGTAGGTATTTCCATGCCACGAAATTGCGTAGGTATTTCCATTCACTTCCATATAACTACGATATTTTTGCAGATTCTTACAATCGCGATAGAGACATACTATCAGTTCTTCTCGTTTCGTTTTTCTATTATTCTCGGCAAATTTTATAAATTCTTTAACCCCTTTCAAATATTCTAGTGCGGTACGTCTCCTATACATCAAACTCCGATCCATATATATCCTACGACTTATTAATTAAAGGGCCAAGATAGAGTTACTCATTCTTAACGCGTAAATTTTTCTTACTTTTCAAAAAATTTACTAACAATATTTGTTAATTACCTATTCATCCTCATCGCATGCTTAATCATATTGATTTCCAGTATTTCATTATAAAAATTTAACCCATCACCAATACTTGTTAATTACAAATATTTATTTGGATCACAAATTTAATTAAAAAATCTTTACATTATTTGATTTTATTTATTTTACTTGTGCATCAATATTTCTCCTCCCATTTGTAATATTGAAATTTAATTAAAGAGCTATTACATTAATATTCACTTTTCCTAAAGTATTTGGCCATATTACAATCTTTTTACCCTCCTATATTGACATCACAAATTTAATCAAATAATTTTTAGATTTTTTTACTTTACTTAAATTTCGACACTTCGACGCTCTTCCGATCTTAATTACTTAATTATCTATTCTCATTACAATTTTACTTCGAACCAATAATATTAATATATATATATATATATAATACTACAATAGTGTGCAAAACTTTCAACAAAATATTTGTGAGACATTTAATCTAACATGTAGATTGTAATTAGCATTTCTAACCTATTGAATGAACAAATTCCATTTCGTCCAATCTCAAATTTCATAAATATCTACTTAAATCATATATACCAGATCGGAAGAGCGTCGTGTAATAACAATATATAAATATATATATATAATTAACAATGTATATAAACACGCCCAACAAATTTCATATTCCTCTTAATAAAACCACAAAACAAATCGATCTACCAAATTTAACAAAAACCCTAAGCATCGTATATAATTTCTTACTCCACAATTAAATCTCTCTCACACAATAAAATGAAGAAGTGGATAAAAGTTACTTTATCTCAAGATGTGAAGAAGGACCCTCGCTGCAGCTTGCCGCTACCGCCTGCCGTCTCCACGCCGTCGCCTTCCTAAAAATGCCAACATATAAGTTGTATGCTACGAAATAAAGAACAAAATACTCAAGAAGATGGTAATGTCATGAAATAACCAAAAAATCGAGCCTCAAAGCCTTCGCCAACCACCGTGCCATCCTTCGCCGCCGCCGCTCGCTGCTTGTTAAAGATTTAGTGTATTAGAGGGTCGCTCCAAGGACGAAATCTACGCTACCTGTACTCTTCAAAGGTGTTTTGAGAAGTGAAATGTGGTTGAGAGTAGTTGAGATTCGAATTTGAGACAGAAGGATGAATTTGGGCGCTATTGTGAAATGTGAATATTACGTGAACAATTGCTTTTTTATAGAATAATAGGCGTTAGTCTTTACAAGGGACCGACGCCTTTTCGTTAAAATTGTAAACGGGCATCGGTCTCTTTGAATGACCGACGCCTTTAATACATAAATGAGCGTAAGTTGCAAGTTTGTCTACGCGTAGTATAGGCGCTGGTTCTTAGTAAAGAATCGACGCCTATAGTTTAATATTATTTTCAAAATTGTCACCGCGTCTAGTTTACACGACGTTTGTCCTCGTGATCGACGCGTATTCGTTATGAGAGCAACACAACACTACACCCCATTTATTTTTCCCCTTATTTTTGTTGTTTTCCGCTTTTCATTTTTTTAATTAATACTAGAAGTCCACAATATATATAATAATAAAATTAATAACAACATTTAGTTTTGTTTGGCTTAATTAACTACTAGCCTCTCTCCCATGTGTTGCACGTACAAGAAGACTAATTCAAAAAATTTTAATAATAATGAAGATATTAAATAGATACCCGTAATTGAACTTATATAATATTATTAGTTAATAGTCTAATAGTGCATATATTATAATTTAAACCATCTAATTATTATAAGTTAAATCATCTAACTTATTTAATATTATTAACTTATCATCTATTTATTATAAATCATCTAAGTTAAATCATGATCTAGTTTATTTAATATTATTAGTTAACGGTCTAATAGTGTGTGTCGTATATCTACTATCTACGTTCAGATAAAAAATTTCACACTCATAATAAAGTATCTATTCAACATATCCTTTTAACTGTATAATATCTCATTCCGCACATGCCCTTTTAATTGGGTGATACGTCGTTTTATTTTCTGTAGATACCCATAATGCAACATTACTATTTTTGTCTAGCAAATAAAAACTATAATCCTTACAAAAGTCTCATGGTTTTAGAATAATAGTTATAATGATAAACAAGATATTAATATGCAAAAATTTGTTATCCAAACTCGATCTATTAATAGTTATGTCTGAAATTAATTATTGTTTTTTTATCTTATATATTTGAACAAATTTTTAGAATTTTAGGACTAACTGCAGCATAGGAATATATCAAAATAAAAAAATAATTAGAAAAGTTTTGTAAGATAATGAGTTTAATTCAGTGCTAAATTATTGATTATTATGAATTTTTATTTTGAGTTTGTGTAATTATATATGCGAGATGAAGGAAAGATTTGACAAATATTTCTATAGATAAACATACTTGCTCATAGGAAAATTTTCATTTTGTTAAAAAACTTCTCACTCATGTGGCTGTATAGATGCATGCCACATGTATTTCAAAGTCATGTGTATTTCAAATCCACATGACATATACCCATTCGTGCCACATGGGTGAGAAATTTTTTAATAAAAATTTTAGAAAGTTCTTAAAAGAGACTCCTGACTTTTACGTGCCCATTTAATATTATTAGCTAACAGTCTAATATTACGTATTAAGCATGCAGAATAATACCCGTATCAACTTGAAAGCCGTTCAGATAAAAAATTTCATACTTATGAGATCATATCCACTCCACATACCCATAAGTAATACCTCATTTTATTTTATTATGTATATAATACTCCGCTCATATTTTTTTATAACAAATAAATACGATAATCATTTAAAAATTGCATTATTTTAGAATAATATTTTACAATTTTATACATATTCGCTCAATAGCCGCTCATATAAAAAATTACATCGTAGACATAAGAATATCCAAATTAGTAATATATATATATATATAAAAGATTTTGATCTTATTATTTTTGCTAATCGATAATCCAACTTTTATATTTGTGTGGCTATATTGACATACTACGACAGAAATGACATTTTTTGTTATTTATTTATTTATTTTTTTGTTATGATAATATATTCGATAACATATTTATGTGCCAATTGAAATTTTGTAAAAACATTTGTAATTATTTAAATTTAAATCAAAATAAATTTACAGTTCCTAAGTAATTGGGATTTTTTTTGCAACTCACATAAAATTGGTTTTGCAATAAATATGGGACATAAATCAATCTAGGCCGAGATTATGGTGTTATATTAACAATATTTATTTAAATTTAAATCAATAATTTTACAGTTTGTAAGTAATTGAGAGTTTTTTTGCAACTCACATCAAATTGGTTTCACAACAAATACAAGACATAAATCAATCTAGGCGGAGATTACGGTGTTATCCAAAAGGTATTATCCTAAAAAGATTGTAGCAATAACTTTTTGAAAAAGGTTAGGTTGTTATCTAGAAAACGCATTAAAAGAGAATGACTTCTTGAGCAATAATTTTAAGCCCAAAAAAGTGTTGACCAACTTTGTTGTTTTAATATATAGATAGAAAGATTTAGCTTACCGATTATCATTGACGGTTTCTACCAAGTGGATCGGAACGGCACGTTTAGGGCATTAAACTTGAACATTAATGCATAGGCATTAGTTTACAGAAGATTTTTTCCTTTTTTTTTTTGGTAATTAGCAAGCATCGAGCTTTTTTTCATAAAAAATACTATATTTGTCTCACAAAGATAGCTTTATTGTTAATTTTATAAAGATTAAGAAAAGTTCATTTAATAGTACTATAAAATTAAATTTTAAATCATTTTCCTGCTCTACCCTTTCACTTACTTATTTTTCCACTTTAATAATTCCTTTTTATAGATTAGAATACACAGTAAATAGTGGTCTATAAAAAAACTATATTTCAACTACATTTTTAGAAGAAAAGTGGTCTATATTTGAGCAAGAGGATAAAACTTGTAAATAGAGAAAACTTCACTTCTTTCTTAATCAATCCACTGAAAATGAGTTACAATGAAATATATGTACAAGATGAGACTAACTACAAAACTAATTACAGTTGGCTAACCAATAAGCTACACGTGGATAAATGAAAACTAATTACAAATGAAAACTAATTACAGCTAACTGGAACTTAATAACAAGGTTACATCCCCCTTAATTTGGGAATTGGTGAACATCCACCAAACCCAACTTGGACAACAGAAAACCAAGCTGTGATGAAGCTAAACCCTTAGTGAAAATATCAGCAAGTTGCAATTTGGAGATGTGTTGAGTTTGTATTGATCGCGAACCAAGTGACAATCAATGTCAAGATGTTTTGTTTACTCATGGAAAACTGGATTTTCCACAATGTGTATGGCTGCTTTGTTATCACGCCAAGAGTGATTGAAGTGAAGGAGAATGGTGGAGGTTCTAGAGAATATAGGTCACCCGTTTGAGCTCACAAACCGTGGATGCCAAGCTCCTAATATTTTGCCTCAGCAGAGGAGTGAGAAACTGTAGTTTGTTTCTTCGTCTTCCATGAAACCTTGGTTTTTTTTTTTTTTTTTTTTTTTTAAAGCTGCTAAAAAAAGTTCAATCTTAATAAATATTTTCCTTATAACTTTGTTAAAAGGAAAAGTTCATATTGTTAAAAGACGAAAGTTCAAATTCAATACAATCCCCTTCTTCTAAACAATTCGATTAAGAGTTACATGTTCTTTGTTTAAGATTGTCATAAATTCTTCTAGAATTATTATTAATTTGATAATTATTTTATAGTGTCATTATTATCGTTATCGAGCACATACGATAATTAAAGTTGTCTTTGATTTCTGTAAACATCTTCATTCTAAAGTAATTTACAGATATGTGTATAATTTTTAACTGTATGTTGTATTTTAACCATTTTCATGTGTTTTCACACTTCTTTCATACATTAATCATCATTTCGCTTCAGCTCAAAAAAAAAAAACAAAAAGAAAAAAACGATCATTTCGCTTTTTTCAACAATTTATTAGCGTTATATATATTAATGTCAATTTTTTGTAATTTCATAAATTCATTTATTTTAGAAAATATCCTTAACAATAATTTTAAGTAACATCAATGGGGTTTGAACAAGTGTTATTCTCACATTTCAGGTAAGAAGTATTGAGTTCGAACCATACATGTCCTTCCCCTATTTTGCCATCCCCTCTATCCCCAATGTATTTAAAAAAAAAAAAAGGACAGCGCCAGTAGTGTTGAGTATCAATTTAAGTGGTAACATATGTGACAATAAATAATATAATAAGTGAAGTTGAAAGACATGTAAATGTGACTTACTTGATTTAATTTATCATTTATTTAATTTAATGCCACTTGATTGGTACTAAGTACCAAGAACATTACTTTTTTCTTAAAACATTCTTAATGGCTATCAATGTATTTGTTTTCATGTATCTCTAGAGTTGCTAGCAAATAAAGAGATTTTTTTCCATTTCTGACTTTCCATTGTCTCTTTTTACTTTTTCTAAAGTTTTGAATAGATGCAGAAAATCAAGTGGTGGATCAAAATATCAACATCAAAGTCGAGTTCGATTTTGATAATATTTCATGTGTTTTCCGTCAGTCCATATATGTGATTAGAGGAAAAAAATCCAGTACTTTAGGAGTACTGAATACTCAATACTTTTGACCAATCAGATATTCACATGTGAGATTTAGGGTCCAAATTAAATAATAAATTGAGCCCCTTGAATCCACATGTAACTCTTGATTGGCCAGGAGTAAGCAAACATTTTGAGTTAAGAATCTACATATATACTTTTAGAGATTTCATTATAGGGTAAGTAAGCATATGAGTTAAGAATCTCCGTGCACATTTTATGTATTGGAGATGCTCATTTTTATTTGTAGTGTAATGGTTTTTTTTTTCCTTTTTTTTGGGTAGTTAATATATAATTACCCTAAAATAGAACTAAAAAAGTAAGGACTGATCATTATTTTATTATTAATATTTAAAAAAATTTTTGGTAAAACCTGTGTGACAATTTGAATTGTGGCACCGAAGTGAAACCGTAAAAGTTTCAAAATATTCCATTCCGACACTATAAAAAAACTAAAGTTTCAAAATCTAAAATTATCGAGCCACCATTATTTTAAATTATTATAATAATAATGATACAATACAAGTTTAATTTACAAAAGGAAAATGTGAAATAATAACAATGAACATAATAAATGCTTCAATGGAAATATATGCAACAAAACAAACACTTCAAGAGTTTGCAATATAATAATGAAAACAATGTAAGAGACTTGTGAAAAGGAAGGCGACATCAGTAAGCTTCAAAATAATCAACCACTTGACATGTAGGAATAAAGAGTTTACTATATCCTCCTCCCTCTTCCGACGATGATTTGTATTTTTCTTTTAAAAGATCGGAGTTGTAAATATTCAAGTGCTTCAGTGGAGTCTTGTGGAGGAGGCAGTGGGGCAGCGACTCCAAACTGGGGCAAATTTGGACAAATAATTCCTCGAGACAGGGCATTATGGAGAATGGCACATTTTCTTCCTCTGTTAATGTTATATCTTCCCAATATTTCCAATTGAAGCACGCCCAAAATACCAACTTTCTCAGTTTGGGAAATGCTACGTCTATATTTCTTCTTTCAGAAATATTGATCAGGTCTCCAATTTGCAAGAATTCTTTAGACATGAGCCGAGTGTCACATCCGCTAATGATAAGAGCTTTCAATCTGTTTCAATCTGGCGAGATGTAGACAACACAGACTTGAAGTCGGTCGAAGAGCTTCTATTACATCCGTTCTCGTTTCTCTTCCAATAGACTCCAACCAAAGATATCGCAGGTGAGACTTCTTCTCGAGTTGTGCATTTTGAGCTTCAATGGCATCCGACTCTTCATCTAAATCAACAAGCCTCAAACGTAGTTCCTCACGTTGGTTTAAATTTTTCAAATACCCCAAACTTACTTCCTCCTCTTTGTGCTTTGAATGAATGAAGTGTTCTCAGACCTAGTAATTCTCTCACTCCTGGAGGAAGTGAAACCTCATCAGAAACAAGAAGGTTTCTAAGATTTTTTAGTTTGTAAATCTCGTCAGGAATCTCTTCAACATTAGAGTCTATAACATCTAATGTCTGCAAATAATACAGATCGCACAATGATCTTGGGAGTTCTTTTCCTCTATTGTAGATACCTCAAGTGAATTAAGTAATTTCCAGTGTCTGAGGGAAGCTCCGTATCATCAGAATCTATACACAGTACCCTTGCGCATTTTAGATTTCTGACTACTTCTGGAGGAACTTTTCCTTTGCAAAGAAAACTACGAAGCTTTTCAACACTGCACATTAATGAAACGGGAGGACTAATTGAGGCATTTTCGTCATTTTGCCAATTTGCATGACGGACCTTCTTCTTAAGAGACGCCGTCTCCTTTTTGTTCTGCACTATGTTATCATCCATGCTACCTCTAAGAATCAAGCATTCATTTTTGGTGAGGTACTGTGCAAAATCATGTACACTATCATGCATTTTGCAAGCTAATATCTCACTGCTAAAGCCATCTAGTTCGATATCCTGCAATAAGGAGCTCACTACTAATTCTTGAAAGTACTCTTGTCCCTTCAATTCCATCTCATCAGCACTTCCACTTGACAAAAAAGCCTTGTGCCATCCACATTCGTATCACATCATTTGCTATAATATAAGAATCTTTTGGATATATGGCACAATATGAGAAGCAACGCTTCACGGGGGGACTCAATTCATTGTAACTCAGGTACAAATGAGGGAAAAGATCGACTTCCACATTCTCCAATTCCCATATCTCACTCTCTAAGACTTTCTTCCACTCTACACGACGCTCTTCCGATCTCTTTCGTAAAAGACTTCCTAAAGTCACTGCAGCCAGTGGAAGGCCCTTGCACCTCTTGGCTATTTCCCAACCGATTTTTTCTTGCCTATTATGATCCTCCTTTTTCATTCCCTGAAAAGCTATTTGACTCAACAATAACCAACAATCAGGATCGGTCAGCGGTTGCAATGATTGCCACTGAGTAGTACCCATCATGTTGGCTACCCCTTCTTTCCTTGTCGTCACTAAAATTTTACTCCCAGGGGCACAATTACTGAGAGACATTTTTAGTGGAGTCCATTTTTTCTCATCCTCTAACCATACATCATCTAAGACAAGAGCGAACTTTTTCCCAGAAATACAAGCTTCAATACGTCCTAATAACGCTTGAAATTCTACGAGATTTGGGGAAGCCCCTTCCACACATTCTATGATTGCTTTGGAAATCCTAATCTCATCAAAAGGATCTGACACACAAACCCATGTTCTGTTTTCAAAATGCTCATTCACCCTGGGATCATTATATGCTAGTTGTGCAAGAGTTGTTTTTCCCAACCCCCCTGTTCCCACAATAGAGATAATCTCAAGATTATTATCTCCTTGACCATGTATCGACAACAACTTGCTCACTAGCTCATCTCTTACCTCATCTCGACCACGCACCTTGGACACATCAACATAGGAGGTAGGTAAATCTCACTTAAAACCTTGAGAATCTCAAACACTTGGGTACTCAGACACATTCGCAAGAAATCTGAACCGTCGATCATTTTCTTTGGCAATCAACTCGAGTGTTCCATTTAGTTTTTTAATTTTTCCAGCAATACCGTAACTCCCAGCAACTTGTTTAGGACAGAGAAAAAGAGATTGGATAAATGAACTTACCTTTTTCCAGAAACCAGAAACTTGTTGGGATCCTTTAGTTTCTCTTCCGAGTCTTGTCATCTCCAATTCATCGAGAGCATCATCCATGTTGTACGACGCTTGTTCAATATCCTCGAGCCAAGCTTTGACACGTAGGTCTGTAACTCTTTTCTTCTCTGCCTCATCGAGCAACTTCCTGATATCGTTCAATGTAGAGGCAAGAGTTTCAGCCTCCTTTTTGAAGTTGATTAGCAGACCCACTTCGTATCGTATCCTTTCCTCAATGATTGGAGCTAATTGCTCCACAACCATATTAATGACTGCATCAACCATGGTGAAGAATATATGTTTGATTTACTATGATTTTTTTGGAAGGTATACTAGAGATTTAGAGATGAAATTAATCTGGAGAATACGTTGAAAACTCAAAAGCTGATTTTATAGACAAGCATATGAAATTACTTTAGAACTGGGCTAGTACATATTCTTTGAAGCAATTGATCAATTAAGCAAGGAATTTGAGCCGCAATCAAGATGCAAGATGACTCTTTGCCATTACTTTTCTTGCAAGATATTTTTCCGACTAATTCTAAGTACAATAGATTAAGTAAGCTAATTTTGAACTATATTTAACAATTTATAACTTTAGCAAGTGAACAACGTTTAATTTGTATGACGACCGTACATAATACTTTTTTGAGAAAGTTTCGTAAATAACTTAAATTTTGAGACTGTTCACATTTACTTTGTAACACTTTTCTATTCCTCAACGGGTTGGCATTGTGATTAAAAACTCAACCCCTTACAGGGAGTTTCGGGTTCAAATCCCATGCTCATGTGCACATCCCCTCCACTCTCTTTGTATTAAAAAAGAACAAAAAAATATATATATATAATAATTCAGTTTCCTCTTCAATTTTTATTGTAACTGACTGCTTTATTTTATAGTTTCTCTTAACATTCTGTCATTTGTAAGAAATTCTTGACAAAATGTGTAACATAAGCCCTATACATTTTAATGTTGGAGAATTCTTTCAATACAAAGATTTTTATTTCAAACTTAGATAATCCAGAGATTTTTAAGCAAAGGAAATGGCATATGTGAAATACACATAATAAGGTTATTCTTTCCTCACTATAACTTTTCAATACTTGAAGAAACCAAAGCAGAGAACAAGTTGAACAACACAGGGCAGTTTCCCCAATACTTATTTTAGAACCATGTCTAGAAAGTACATTACAACGTAGGCACAAACTGCTACATCACAGACCAATCCGGGAACTGGAAGAGTTGATTTCCTAGCTAAAATAAAATAAAATCTAATCCTAATCATCATTCATTCATATTACAGTCATTCTAGTCTGCAAAGTTAGGATCAAAAGGTACAACGGGAGAGATGATACAGAGGATATATGATAATGAACAATAAATTCAACTACTAGTAGGACTTGGAGAAGGCTGATGTGGCGGCGGCAATGTTGTTCGGCTCTCGTTCACCTTCCCATTCTCAGAGGCATTCTTCTCTGCTGCCTCTTCTACCTGCAAATTAGCTTTCACAGTGTTCTCTTGGGCTCCATGAGCTTCTCCAGCAGGTGCCAAACCGTTGGACATCTCTGTTTTAGCTCCTCCCTCGGTTGCTTCCTTGGGAACGCTTTCCACTTTATCCTGTTTCTCCCCATCTAGCCAGCTTCTGCATCTCCAGATTCTGGTTGCTGTTCATTTTCAAGAACCGGTTTTTCTGCAGTGTTTGCTTCTACTTTTGGAGCTTCTTCAGGACCATTTGCTTTGTCAGCCTCTTCCTTTTCATCCTTCTTGGCATTAGCATCTGTCTTGTTCGCGCTGTGAATCTCAGCATCTGTTGCAACATTTTCCTCTGGCTTACTTTTTTCAGCTGCATCTTCCTGCACTTTATTTTCACTCTTAGCCTCAGTTTCCTTCAGCTGATCAGTCTCCTTTTCTTTGTCTTCTTTCTTCTCATCCGTTTCAGCATCTTGCGTTTCAACTTCTTGCTGACCCTCGGTTTCTTCTTTTCCTGTGTCTGGCTCTTTTCCCTTCTTATTACCTGAAGATTTCCTGGCCCGTTTCTTTGGTGGTTCAATCTCTTTAGATGCAGGCTTTGCATTAGACTTCTTACTGATCCCAGCTGATCTTCTTGGAGTCTAACCAGTGCTCCAATCAAATTCTGATATCGCAGGGTTCCCTGGGTGTGATTTTAGGTACTGCTCCAGCTGCTTCCTGTTACTAGTCTCCTCTCCAGTGGGAGCAATAAATAAGATCTCATTCTTCTTTGGTGTACCTCCCTTCTTTGAGATGTACCGAAGAGAATTTCAAAAAATCATGTCAGGAAACCTAGCATTTTAAAATCTACAAGCGTAAACAAAAATATAGACTCCAAATAACATTTTAAAGTTTCTGTATCGTGCTAACAAACTCTCCCACTGTGATCAGACGTCCTCCAATGAAGCAACCTGTCGACTTGCCATGATAAGCACAAATAAGCTGTTGGAACAAACAGAGAGTAACAATAAAAAGTTATTCAAAAGATACTAATCCTTCCTTCCACAGTTTAACTTCTTGAACAACCAAAATGATGTTGTCCTAGTACCCAATTACCCAAACACTCTATGACATATGGAGTTTGAGATCGGAGTGGGGGACCGGATAATGTTCATGTAATTTTTCTACATGAGTAATTAATTATTACCACTGAAGTATTTTATTTTCTACACGTTAGTTGGTAACCAAGTCAATCCGTACACACATTTCTGGTCACTGTAACTTGTTTATTTCCAAGTCAATAAAAGAATTTTTACTGCTCTTAAGTCTCAGAAATTACTTAAAGGTTTATTTTCATTATTTATTTATTTATTTAGTAGTAGTTATTGTTCCTAAGCAGGGAACTATGAAGATTAGACGTTAAATCAAAGGTTTTATAGGAATTAAATTAAAGTGAAAGGGCCAAAATTTCAAATTTACCGTGGACAAATAATCAGCACATCTTGTGTAAAAGATAAATTCCATGTACATGCATTTGATGTAGTAATAATATGGTTTTGATCTCCCCTACCCCCCCCACTAAAGGAAGCAATAAAAAATGAAAAGCAAAAAATGATATTGTATTGATAGTGAGCAAGCTATATATCATGGTAGTAAAATAAAATGTTAATTTAGTAGTATGCCCAAGAAAAAAGTTGATCTGGGATCATTCCATTATTTCTTAATTTTAGATTATATCTTTTCAGAGTGAATAGCATAATATGTTTGTGTATCTAAACATTGAACTAGATGATAACATGTGAAACTACAAAAAGAAGTTGCAAACGATTAACTTTTAAAGTTATAGTTATAATGGGCAATTTATTCCTTCGATTGATAATATTTTAATAAAAATTAAATTATTAGACCATGTGAAAGTTAAAAAAAAAAAAAAAAAACTGTCCACGAAAGTGCAAAGTCAAAATCTAAGAAGAATTGACTAGAAATTAGAAATGCTAATAATCAATTGATTCATACATAAAAATAAATTGAATTAAATGTCAAATTGGGATATCAGCGTAAATTAGAAAATTAATTAAAATGGAAAATGGAAGGTTTCCCGTGACCTCACAGTTATCTTATCCCTGCTTCAATTATTCCATTTCCACCTCGTGACCCTTTTTCTTTCAAGTTTTCCATTTCCCTTATTGTTTTTCTTCCCCCCTTTTTTGAAGAAGTAAAGTTTATTCAACGAAAATATCCACAGTAAGTGCATTTAAAATAAAAGTAGGTGGATCATTCAATGGAACCTAGCATAGGACTAGTCGCTATAACAAGCCTATGAAGGACTTAGTTCGCAGACCTACTTACAAAAGATAAATTCATCTCATCAATGTTCGAGATAAGCGAACAACATGCAATTACTTTAGAACTGGGCTAGTACATATTCTTTGAAGCTTTTGATCAATTAAGCAAGGAATTTGAGCGCCAATCAGGATGCAAGATGACTCTTTGCCATTACTTTCTTGCAAGATATTTTTTGGACAATTCAAAGTACAATAGATTAAGTAAGCTAATTTTGAACTATATTTAACAATTTATAATTTTAGCAAGTGAACAACGTTTAATTTGTACGACCACTGTAATACTTTTCTGAGAAAGTTTCATAAATAACTTAAATTTTGAGACAATCTTCACATTTGCTTTGCAACATTTTTCTATTCCAAAGATATAAGTTTGGGATTAAAGGGTTGGTCTTGTAGTGATTAAAGGCTCAACCCCTTAGCGGGAATTTTTGAGTTTAAATCCCATGTCCATGTACATCCCCTCCACTCCCCATGCATAGAAAAAAGCGGAAAAGATTAATTAGAAAAAAGAGGAAAAGATAAAATAATTAAGTTTTTTCAAATTTTATTGTAACATACAACTAGATCCTCACCCGTGTGTTGCACGAGAAAAATACGAAAAATATCAGGGACTCAAGTACCCTATTATGCTAATCCAAGCCAATGAAAAACTCACACATACGTGGGATATTGGTCCTATTTTTGAGACTCTTGAACCCATGTGTGAGTTGATGATTGATCTAAAGTACTAGATATTTTCTCAAAAAATACATATCAAATTATTTTAAAAAATACATAATATGACATTTAAGTTTTTTTCTTATTTTTGTATGGTAAAATTTTATAAGGTCACGTTACTCAATTAGAAATAAATAATTTTTAGTATCAACCAAATAATATTGTAATTTTGTTTTGTCATTTAAGCTAACTATAATTTACAACAAAGTTTAACCTAATTATTATTATTATTATTATTATTATTATTATTAACGCAAATAAATATCATTTTATTTTTTTGGCACTAATTTAGATAAATGATATTGTAAAAAATAATTATTAGTTGGGCGGTGTCATGTACCCTGAAAATGATTTTTTGTTTGAAGCCATAAAACGATAGTATGAAGATGAAATATAAATTAATAATACATAAAAATAGTCGTAATTACTAATATTCATATTGGAAAAAATTAAGAAAAAATTACAATTATAATTTTCAATTAACTTAAACTAACTATATATATGTTTACTTTCTATTAATTATAAAATATAAACTTCTAGCAAGTGGACATTGATAAATCGGTTAGACAATATGATAATCAAATTTAGCCATAGTTTAAGTTATCTATTAGTTATTAAATTGAATGGTAAAATTAAACTTATCATATCACTTGATCATATCATCACAATTAACCAAAAAAAAAAAAAGTTTGCAAAATATATATATTATGACTCGATCTGATTTATAAACAAAAAGAAAATTACTCAAACTTAATTATCCATAGACGTAAAAGACATGTAATTAAAACATATTTTGATGTGAGATCAAAATTCGAGAGTTAATTGAAACTTAGATGTTTAGGTTTGTGTTCTCTTATTTCATATACTAAAAAAAAGGTAAGTGAAATTAATTTAAATTCAGGAAGGCTTTTTAAGTATATAAAGAAATTATTGCTAGAGTATAAAAGAATGCAATAGTAGGCATCGGAAAAAAATAGGTCTAGTCTTATATATAATTTGTAGTAATCTTATAATTTTATTGTGTACTTCGTACTATTTCTAAAGTTAATTACGGTGTTAAGATATATATATATATATATATATATCAGAGATTAGAATGAAACTAGGAAAGATAGGATGCAAAGTTAGATAAATAGATAATGCAGAAGAGAATAAAAAAATTAAAAATTTTGAAAAATTCAGAATACCACATGTATTACCACAATAGGAATAAAATGTCCTAAAATACCCTAATAACAAACTTTTTGGTGGGAAAATTGTGGTACAGAGGTACTGCAACTTAATTCCTTATATATATATATATATATATGCTATATGTTATAAGGGAACTTTAGGTAAAAAGGTCAAAATTAGGATGCATCTTCAAGAAAACAACACTATATGTAAGAATTGCACAAATACACGTCTCATTATCAAATATGAGTGAATGTGTTTCTGAAATCAAATTAAATTGAAAAAAATTAAAAGAAATAAAATAAAATAAAATCCCACCCACCAACAACCTTAAGAACGTCTGCAAGCAGATACAATGGTAGCAGATATGTTGGGATTGTAATGTCATCATCCATACGAATTTAAATCACTCTCTTATGTATATGTACACGCTCGAGTTTGAATTATATATATATATATATATATGAGAGGCTATCAGAAATCTCATAATTTCTAATTTTGAGATATACTTGGCAAGAAGGCCAACAACGTAAGGCATCCTTTCCTCTGAACCAAGGTATGAATTCGTATCAAAATACTTTCATGCATGTGGGATGATGAGTATAAAATCGTTAGTATAAGCCTGTAAATAAATAAATATGTGATGATTAGACTAATTGAAAAATTGCATTTAACAATACAATGGAAAGTAATGAATTTCTGAAGAGTTAGTAGAATAAAATTTCAACATAAGGCATGCCTATTCATGGCTAATATATTGAAAACGTTGAATGAACTTAGTCTATTATGATTACCAAATATATATATATATATATATATATCTGAAGGTGAAGGTGATTATTGTTTGATTTTTGGGAATTGACATAAGCAGGCACTGTAAAAATGATGGAAGGAAAATGACAATAGGGGTGATGGTACACTCTGGTGGCTTGTAGAGTGCATCTGACCATTACACATCGAGCACAATGCTTATGAAGTTTTGATCTTAGATGATTGTTCGTATCGTGACCTGAGTGAACGTATCATGGAGATTGAGCCGAAACACTACTCGTTCGAAGGTTCCAAGTAAAGCGTGGTCCAATCTAACAGACATGCGTTAATGTGAGCTAGGATGATGATCACGATCCCATGAGTACAACATATGAGTACAATGATTTCTGTTGAATCACCGATGCAATCAAGCCAAGGTGGAACAAACTGGAACATCCTTATATGTTTCAGATTGTTTTCTTTTTGCTTCTTTCAATTCTACAAACATTTTAAAGATGGAGGACATGATTATGATTAGTGATGATATTTTTATTTTGCACCCATACTATAATCCTATGCTAAGGTTATGATGAATAACCACCATCCCATAACTTGTAACGGATCATAGAGTTAAGTTTCACTAGTACAATTAATTATGATACTTATACAGTGCTTGAACTGACTAACAAGTTTTTGTTCAGATTTGAGAAATGAAGCGAAATTATGTATGCCGAGCATATTAACGTCCTTGTAACTACAATAATTTATACAGATACAACCTAACAAGTATCATATCACCCCAACGTATCATATCATTCTCAACATCATCACATGTAACTTCAAAAAATATAAAGGAAGATTGTGAAAAGGTAAGACGAACCAAAACTCAACTAGATTATTCACTGCACTAGGCAACCACAAAACATCACGTTCCGTGTTTAACTAAAAATATTCTAAGCCAAATTAAAAAATATCCTCTCGAGAAGAGCAAAAGTAACATAATTGATATTGATTGCTAAATAACCTTAATAGTTAACTTGGGAAAAAAATAAAAAAGAGTAAGACATTGGCTAACTAATAGGCTCTGTATCAAAGTAATATATCAAAGTAATTCTCGAAGATTAACAAGCAAGCACTAGGAGATTTGCTAACCTAGGAAGAATATGAATATAAAAAACAATGAAGCATAAAAACTATTGCTATTGATCACTATGCATTGCACAAATTCTAACAAGTATCATCAGAAACATTAGTGGTCCGTAACAAAGTACACACCACAAAGGTTTAGTACCATAGCCCTGTATCATATTAGAATGGTTTATTTAATTTTCCAGTAATAAATAGATTTAATAGGTAGTAAATATTTATTTATTAAATAAAATAATAATATATATATCGGAGTTCTCTTCGCTTATCTACTATGTATTTCCTTTTTAATAATTTGTACATTTATGAATATATTAAAATATTAATTAAGGATAACAAACATATTTAAAATTCAAAAATAAAATCAATAAGAATAAGATTACAGTCATATTTAAGTATAAACCAAAAGATTATGTTTAGATATGATTGAAAAATAAATAAAGCTATTTATTAATAATAAATAATAAATCCTTTCAGAAAAAATAAATAATAAATAATATCCTAATAAAAAGGGGTGTAAAAATGCAACTAGATAGTGTAAATCTACGATATACACAAAAATTTTAGTATATATGCAATTTAAAGAGAATACCTTCCACGCATAATTTTCCCTTTTTTATAATTTATCTAACATTCCGTCATTTGTAGGAAATTTTTGACAAAATGTTTAACCCTATACATTTTAATATTGTAGAATTCTTTCAATCCAGGAAAATGAAAGATGAGAGCAAAAACTTGATCTTGAAAATGGTAAAGTAATGAACGAATTTGTAGCCAACATTTTTGAATTTAGGTTGCGTTTTGCAATGTTTCATGCTTTGCCTTGATTCCAAAACCCCAGCTTGAGAAGGAAACTTAGATAATCCAGTGTTTTCAGGCAAAGGAAATAGCATCTGCGAGATACGCATAACAGGGTTCTTCTTTCCTCAATATAACTTTTGAATACTTGAAGAAACCAATGCAGAGGCCAAATTGAACAACAGAGGGCAGTTTCCCCAATACTTATTTTAGAACTAGAAAGCGCATAACATGTCTACAGATGACCCCATCTACATTACAACATAGGCACAAAATGCTACATCATAGATCAATCCGGGAAGAGTTGATTTCCTATCTAAAATAAAATAAAATATAATCCTAATCATCATTCATTCATATTACAGTCATTCTAGTCTGCAAAGTTAGGATCAAAAGGTACAACAGAAGAGATGATACAGAGGATATATGATAATGAACAATAAATTCAACTACTAGTAGGAGTTGGAGAAGGCTGATGTGGCTGCGGCAATGTTGCTCCGCTCTCGTTCACCTTCCCATTCTCAGAGGCGTCTCCAATGGCATTCTTCTCTGCTGCCTCTTCTACCTGCAAATTAGCTTTCACAGTGTTCTCTTGGGCTCCATGAGCTTCTCCAGCGGGTGCCAAACCGTTCCGATCATCTCTGTTTTAGCTCCTCCATCAGTTGCTTCCTTGGGAACACTTTCCACTTTATCCTGTTTCTCCCCATCTGGCCCAGCTTCTGCAACCCCAGAATCTGGTTGCTGTTCATTCTCAAGAACCAGCTTTTCTGCAGTGTTTGCTTCCACTTTTGAAGCTTCTTCAGGACCATTCGCTTTGTCGGCCTCTTCCTTTTCATCCTTCTTGGCATTAACATCTATCTCGTTTGCGCTGTGAATCTCAGCATCTGTTGCAACATTTTCCTCGGGCTTACCTTTTTCAGCTGCATCTTCCTGCACTTTATTTTTACTCTTAGCCTCAGTTTCCTTCAGCTGATCAGTCTCCTTTTCTTTGTCCCCTTTCTTCTCATCCGTTTCAGCATCCTGCATTTCAACTTCTTGCTTACCCTCGGTTTCTTCTTTTCCTGTGTCTGGCTCTTTTCCCTTCCTAGTACCTGAAGTTCTCCTGGCTCGTTTCTTTGGTGGCTCAATCTCTTTAGATGGAGGCGTTGCCTTCGCCTTCTCACTGATCCTAGCTGATCTTCTTGGAGTCTCACCAGTGCTCCAATCAAATTCTGATATCGCAGGGTTCCCCGGGTGTGATTTTAGGTACTGCTCCAGCTGTTTCCGGTTACTAATCTCCTCTCCAGTGGGAGCAATAAATAAGATCTCATTCTTCTTTGGTGTACCTCCCTTCTTTGGGATGTACTGAAAAGAATTTCAAAAAATCATGTCAGGAAATCTAACATTTTTAAGTCCACAAGCGTAAACAACAATATAGACTCCAAATAAGTACTTGTTAATGCATGATCAAACACAGGGATATGCGTGACTTTCCCAGGACAGTCAAAAAAACAGATGTTCTTTCACGCATCAGATAATGGGCAAAAGTTCTTCATAGCCGCTTTATTCAGAAATTTCAGCTAATCATCATTAGAGATCAAGGAGGCATCCCTCTCAAAGATTTCTCTAGAGGAGATTCAATGCAGTGATTATTAAGGATAACTTAAGGGTTCACTGGGACTACTTTATTTATTTTAACTTCCATATATATGTATTTAATTTCAAGATGTCAAGTGTAAACATATATTTTAGCCCTAAAAACATTATCGTGTAACCACGCCAAGCAACTCTATGTGATGCTTTATTTTAGCGCTAACAACATTATCATGTAGGCTAGCTGAGCAAATATATGTGATGCTTTCATAGTCCAAGAATGGTCTCCTTATTATAGTTGCTGTATCATGCTAACAAACTCTCCCACTGTGATCCAACGTCCTCCAATGAAGCGACCTGTCAACTTGCCATGATAAGTACAAACAAGCTGTTGGAACAAACAGAGAGTAACAATAAGACCAAACCTTAGCCAAATGACCAGATGGATCAAATTCCTAGATAGAATTTTTTCCATTCCCTTACTCCTCAAATAGGCCACTCCAAGCAATATTTCAATGATGCTTGATAAAGCTTTAAAGTACAACACAGAAACTAAATGCCACCTGGAATAAATTGAACCAATTCCAAAAGAATCTTAAAAGAGCTAAATCTGGCCATATACCCTCATGCCCATGCAACTAGAAGATTATATCTACACTAAGCATTCTGCTTATCATGAACCTTTTTCTCATAATCTAAAACAGTTCATACAGAAGTATTTGGAAAAAAGGATCAGAAAGACATAAGAAAGCCCAAACAACGACGTAAAACCTGTTCCTGGTTCTTTGCCTCGTACCTGTCTTTCCCATTCCAAACCCGGCAAAATTTTACTCCACATTGCACATATTTAAGGCGAAATTACAAAAATCCACATTAATTCAGAATATCCTCTCTTTACAACTAACTAACAAAAGGTAAACATGCATAGCTAACGCCTGCATACAATGTGATTTAGTAGCCACATAAGAAGAAAGAATAAGGAGCATCAATTTTATATTCCCATCGAACCACCGAAAACAAAAGTTGGAATGACAAAAATGTGATCTCATACTAATAGATGTATCAAAGTTGGAACGATAGAAATTGGGATATCGTACTAATAGATGTATCTTAGTCTGGAATATATTGTTTTGAATTAAATATAAATATAGTTAATTTTCCACTTAGCAGGAAGGTAGTGATAATTCGCTTCTATTTGTATTAAGTGTGAAACTAGGAGAACAACCAATGTAAAGGAGCTTGACCTTTTCAATTTAGGTTTGCAGCTTGTAAAAAAAATCAAGATCTCCTCCAAATCTCCATACAGCAGTCAATATTGGCCACATGTATTTTTCTAGAGGCTGTGAAGCTTTGGTACAGGGAGAAGTATAACAACCCAATAATATGGTCAGACTTGCATCAAACATGCACAAGAATTCAATTCCATTTGGCACCAATAACAACTAACATCTAATTAGCTGCAGGGTTGCCATTTGGCACTTAAGGCATGTAGCCGAACATGAAGTAACAACAGCATGCACAGAAAACCTTAACCATTTTTGCAGTGCACTCAGCCCTCAAGAACCTTTACCATTTTTCCTAAAAGAGACAGTTTACTATTGAACCTACTCCACATGAGAGAAAATCTTACCTAACCAGTAAAAAATGCCATTTATAGAATAAGAAGTTATGCATAATTAATACAGCATCCACAGGACCACAACCCCTTCCTCTTCTCTTCATCATTCTGTTTTCTCTTTACCTAGGTTTTCTACTGAGAGCTAAAAATTAAATAGATTAAAAAAATACTTGCTAATGCTCCGAGATTTTTACAAAAAAGAGAGAAGGGGTGTTTTGGAGAGGCATAATCATGGTTAACACTGCCTTGGTAATTCCAGTACCTACTCAGATATTTTTCAATAAAACTAATAGTGGCTGAATCTATAGCTCAATATTAGTTTTTTTTTCCATCAAGGAAAAATAAAAAATAAAAAATTCACTAAAAATCATATATTCTGTAAACAACAAGGAATTGGAAAACCTAATATTCAACACATCATTAAACCGACTTTGAAAGTTAAATTCAAGTTCAAAAATAAAAAAGGCAAAAAACTGAAAAAAGATATTATTAATCTAAACTTTAGCATAAAACTAATTGCAATAACTTTATACCATTAACCCTAGCAAGGAAACTTATTACAAACACAAAATTCAACATACAAACCATTATAACTAAAATCAAACTAAAGAGAAACAAAAATACCATCTTTTTCCAAGAAGCAGGTGCCGGAAGCTCCACCGACACGACGTCGTCACTATTTCCGACTCGATTCTCCGCCATGCTCTTCCCTTACAAAGTTGAGACCCCAAAAAGTACAAAAATCGAAGCCAAACGTACAACCAAATGAAGCACACAAAGTCTGCAGAATTTTCTTTTGTACCTCTCTCTGTGGCAAAAAAATATATGCCCCAAACTAAAGGATAACGATAAAATCACCTCGTAAGGCACAAAAGCTTCATCCTACTTCCCGAATCGACACGCGGCACACTAAAGATCGTCCATTCTTCGTTGATCCAGTTTCTTTTTGTCAAAAATCTGAGCCGATAGGTCGATATTATTACACGTGGCGTGCCTGGAGGGTGGTTTGATGAACTTATGGTGAGACTATTGTTTATTTTAAATTTATTTCCTCCCATCTAACATAAACAAGCTATATGTCGTGTGTGCGTGGGGAGCATCTCACGCTCCCCGATTTCGAGCATCGATCAAATGATGGATATTGGACCGTAGGATGAAGCGCGCGACAGTGACGCTCTACTGGGTGAGTGATGGAATGTGTAGAGCGAGGGACGTTTGGATAACGTACCCGAAAGGGTTCCGTTAACTGAATTGAAATGAGGGGTTTGGCATCCGTCCGTCCTCAAGGGGAAATCAATATTAAAATAGGGCATGTGATTCAGAGGATTATTACCGTTGGGTCGGGTGGAGCTTGTCACGTGGATTGGACCCGGAGTTATCGGGTTTTTGTACTGAAAGCCCATTAAGAAATGACCCATTTTTGAAAATGAAAGAATGATTATGCATATTCTTCATTGAATAACAACTTGTACACATTTGGCACAATTGGACGCAAGTTGGACTGTACCATTAATTAAGATGTTACGGTATAAAGTGGAGGAGTCAAATTTTTATTTTAACCGTGGTTGCAACTTTTTTTGTATTATAGTTAACATGCCTTGCATGTTGTGTGATACGATCAATGTATTTTCTATATATATTAGTTTATATTAATAATATATGTTTGAGATATAAAAGTTTTTTATTCTACAAATACAATATTTTTGAATTTAGGACTTTTTGCAATTAAAATTGTTACATTTTCCTCCATCAAAATTTACCTTAGAACGTCAAGACTCATGTAGTTTAGTAGCATCTAAGTGGACTTCTCATACCTTAGTACTAGAGTTGAATTCTCCTTTCCTATAATCTCTTTGTAATACTAAAAAAAAAAAAAAAAAAAAAGAAGAGAAACAAAGAAAGAAAACTAATGTTAAAAATTTAAAGGTACATATTTGCATTAGGAATTAAGTGATTAGCGCACGTGGTTAAGGGTCTAACCCCTTACCGGGATTATCCGGGTTCGAATGCCCACAATACCCCTCCCAAAAAAAAAAAAAAAAAAAGTACATATTTGCGTTGTATAGTTTTCAATAGAGTTTTCGAGAAAACAAAAACTTATGTTGTCTGTTTTTATCAGATGAACTCAAATCTTTACACAAATCTTTTATATGCATACAACTCTCGTCCCCCTTTTTTCTATAATTATATCTTTTGGGATGTAATAAGAAGAAAATAATATTCAATTATAATGAAAATAAGAAAAATAAAGAGAGAAGAAATTTAAAAAATATATATAATAGACCGGTGCATATATGTATATGTGTGTGTCTACATATATAAAAAAGATAAACACGGCTCTGATTCTTCCAATCGAAATATTGATAATGATATCCGTGATTTTGATGCCAACAAAGTCATTTGGGTAATTGTTTCCTCTTTTATTTTAAAGTAAGTTTCGATTGAGAGTTATACGTAGATTATGATTTTCAGAATTTATTTTATTTTTTGCACCACGATGAATTTAGAGTGGTTCAAAATTAAAATTTAAAACTAGTTAATATTGATTTAGTAGTTTAAAAACGAATAGCAATAAATTTAGTAAACATTAATATATTTTTGGGGCATTTAATCTGAAAAAATTAATCAATATAATTAATATAAAGACGTCACTACTATATATAATGAAAATGTTCTAATAGGGAATGTTTGTAAAATGTCATAAAAATTTAAATGGACGCAATACTATTTAACACGCATTATACACTGTGTGGTATTAAGTATATTTTTCATTTAAGATATTAGTTTATATAAATATTTTTGATATATGAAATATTTTTTTATGATAAATATATAAGATATTAGATCATTAAATATAAGGGAAAAAAGTTTGTAAAATGTAATAAAAATTTAAATGGACGCAATACATATTTAACGTGCATGATACTGTGTGGCATGATAAATATATTTTTCATTTAAGATATTAGTTTATATAAATATTTTTATATATAAAATATTTTTTTACGTAAAAAAAATATTTTCGAACTTGGAGACTTTTGCAACTAATTCATTTAGCATCCAAAAAACTCTTATTTAATGATGATAAATTTCAATGGTGATTGCAAATCAGGAAAATTTTCAAAAATTTCGCGGAAGTTTTGTTAAAAAAACTTCTGCCCATATGACGTGTATAGACGAGTACCATTTATATCCACATAACATGTATTTATGCATGGCCCATGTGTGAGAAGTTTTTAACAGAACTTCGAGAAAATTTTTGAAATGGACCATTGCTAATTTAGTGTATCACAATTTTGAGTTAAAACAAAGATGAAATTCATCTCAAGTGGAGGGCAAATATCAGTACTTTTTATCTGTTTTTAATTTGAAAAAAAAATCAAATTAATTAATAAATCACAATGGACTAAATTGAAAAGTTATTATAAATTTAATTTGTACTTAATTAAATGAAGTATGAAAATTAATGTCATATAAGTGGGTGCCAAAAAAAAAATATTAATGTCATAAGTGTGAAACCTGTATGATCTAATGATATCCTTGTTATTTCTCAAACCCTTAGTCAAGAGTTCAAATCTCATCCCCGTCATCCCTTTGTAATATCCACACACACACACAAAAAAAAAAAGGTTATAAGTGAATGTAAAAAGAAAAATTCTAGCACAACTCATGTAATTAAAAACTAAAACCTTATAACTTTTTAGACCTATATCAGATTTATATTCATAATAATTAGTTTTTAAAAGTTAACTCTTATTAAACTTTGAGTTAAGATCTTGAAAACTTTGAGTTAAGATCTTGATTTAATATCTATATATATTGTATATCTTCAGATTTAATTATGATGATATAAAATCACAATATTTTTCTCCCTTATATATATTAGTTGAAAAATGAAGAGTTTTTTTTTTTTATTTTTTCAATTAATGAAATGAATGAAAGACAAAGTAACAATTTGAAAAATATATAATGACAAAATAGGAAATAAAAAATTTCCCATCCTTAGACTTGTTATTATATAGTAATAGTGATGATAGTGAATTAGGATTAAGAGAGACTTGGTCAGGTGAAATTATTGGTTTTGGCCCAACCATTAATAGCTTAGTAATATCAATGTGGTTTTAGAATGGTTTGCTACAAAAAAAAAAAAAAAATGAAAAAAGGGAAGTATAGTCTTACGTTTTAGATTGTAGTAGGATTGTATCCAGTTTTTAACCTTTCCAGTCCTGTCAAATTGAATATAAACACACATAACTTGGGAGCACAGTCCAAAATAGATTCATAAAAGTTTTATACTAATGGTTACAGTTATGATATATATATATATATATATTTTTTTTTTTGACATAGAAACTGAAAAATTCTATAATAGTCAAAAACCATGTACTCAACTAATTCATAAACCCTTTTTAACTAGTGTCAACTAAGACATTCCATAGGAAAAAACGTAAGTTAACATGAATAGCTATGAGTGTGATGATACTAAGTACTATACAACTGATTTTGAATAGCTATACTAATTCAGAGTGTGTTTGGCATGTGTTATAAATGGATTGTATTATAATACATTTTAAATTTTGAATTTTTGAGACACGTGGCAAATTTTACAGCTACACGACGCTCTTCCGATCTCATCACATCAAATAACAACTTTTCACTTTTCAACAAATTTAAACCAATCAAATTAAGTCTCATGTCCCAAAAATTTAAATTTCAAAATATATTATAAACAAACCCAATTATAAACGATACCAAATGGTTATTTATTTATTTATTTTTATGTAATTAGTGTGTGTAGTAGAAAATGGTTAGTTTTTAGGAGGTGTATGGACAAGTGGGAAAACTAGTGAATGGAAATGAATTTATAGGAATAATAATACTTAGGTGGATGTAAGTGATTGAATGGGAAGGCTTTTATTAATATAATACTAGTATAGCTACGGCCTACAAGCGTTGCATGTAAATTAGCCGTAATTATATTTCTGGTTTTTCATGTAAAAGTAGGTAAACTCATCATCCGAAAGCTATTAATAAAAATTTCGCGTTGTTAATTTATAAATGCCATCATAATGCCATGACCAGTGAGGTTTGATGGCATCTAAATTGGTTTTCCACATCTAAATGCTACTCGGTTGGCATTTCTTGAAATATGCATGAACTCTACCGCCTGAAAGCTATCCCCCAGCAAAGGTCCCTCCTGCAAACGAGTCTCTGGATCATGAATTGCCTTAACCACATTAAACGCATCGGAATTATCAACCTCTCCACCACTATTTGGATCCCCACGAGTTCTTCCAATATCCTTCCATCCTATTACTCCCGGATCGAGTAGATAATTCCCCTAGCCTCACTTGCAAATGGTACCCTAACTTTACTGTGTATCGACAATGTGGCTCGAAGTGCCACATAACAACATCCTCCATATCGGGATTCCCTTGAGGCAATGAAAGGATCAAGTCTCTATCTATGGGCAAAAACCGCTGCTCAACGAATTCAATGTTCCACTCTCCGTCCGCCTTCACTAGGCATGTAACTCTTAATAAAATTAGGTTCCACCCCGCTAAAATTGGTCTAAAAGTGAAGGGTCTCTGTGACTAAGGCGATGAATAAACCATAGCCATATACTCGTTCCCAATTCTCCACCACACACCCTTCTTGAGATGTTCTTACTCCCACAAGATATTCATCCATAAGTAGGAGCAATCCCCTCTAATTTCTACCTCCCAAAAAGGAAAACTATGATGGTATTTGTTCCACAAAATCTCCACCAGATCGGAAGAGCGTGTGTAGGGAAAGAGTGTAGGCAATGGTGCTTAGCAATAAGAGCCTTATTGAATGCTTCCAAATCTCTGAACCCAACGCCCCCCTCAAATTGGGATTTGCATAAATATTTCCGAGAGAGCCAATGCATTCCCTTCTTCTCTCTACCTCCCCCTACCAAAACGAAGCCGTCATACTCTCCAGCTACCTATATATCACACGAATCCTGAATAGACTCGGAATGTATTGCATTACGACCTTAATTAAGACCTTCCTCCCTCATTCCCCCAAACAATAGAAAACAACCACCTCCACCATAACAATAGTTTACTCTACACTCTGTCTAAAATCCTTCTAAAACACCTTGCTTTTTCTTCGCCCAATAACATATGGAAGCCCTAAGTACTTGTGATGGCTATGCCTTCTCCTAACTCCAAATAGATTGGTAATCTGCACCTGGGTAGCTGCCCTGTATTGGAACTGAGTGCGAGTTCAAATTTATCCGTATTGATCCGTTGACCCGAAGCCCCTTCATAGACCTCTAAGATATCACGTAGAACCTAGCAATCTGCTAGAGAAAAGCGACAGAACAGTATGTTATCATCTGCAGATAAGAGATGGCTTACTCTAGGCCTAAATTAGTTACAACCGAACCCTCGAAATGCCCCATGTCCTTCTGCCCTTTGAAGCAACTTGGATAACCCCTCCTCATAGAATAAGAAAAGATAAGGTGACAATGGACACCCACAGGGGCGGAGCTAGCCATCGATATCAGGGTGTGCTGAAAATATAGATTAATACTAATTTGTATATTAATTTTTTTTCAATTATTTATATAGTCAAAAAATGCATTTTTAGCAAAATGGGCTGTGCCGGCCACCCTTTGCCTACGCCCTGGACGCCCATGTCTCAATCTTCGCGAAGGAACTACCGAGCCATACGCGCCACTATTAATAAAAAAGAAAACTTGGCCGTCGTGATTCAATTCCCAACCAAGCTCCTCTATCGTTCAAGGAATCCCATACACTCCATCATGTGGGTCATGAAACGCCGCTACTCCATCCGATTATTTGTTTTGCTTATTTCCAACTTCAAAATTAGAGAGCCTTCATTTCCTCCGGTTCACTTCTTCAAACAGTGCACGAGCTCAAAGGCCGCTATAATATTGTCAGTAATCAACCTGCATGGAATGAAAGCATTTTGAAAGGTTGGAATTACATCATGAAGAACACTTTTAGGCCTATTAGCTATAAATTTCGACACAATTTTATATAATACATTACATAAGCTAATAGGTCTAAACTCAACTATATTACTGGGATGTTTAACTTTAGGAATAAGTACAACAAATGTTTCATTAACAACTGTTTTCATTACTGGGATGTTTAACTTTAGGAATAAGTACAACAAATGTTTCATCAACAGACTCAATTTTTCCATCACCATTAAGAACACACAAACAG
>CAVNYN010272806.1:0-32220 GCA_963692815.1 Nyctanthes arbor-tristis | reverse complement strand
TCATTCATCCTAATAATAAGAGATGATGTGGACCCTAGTACTGTTGAGGCCTTTGGATTTTCCAAAAATCTGATCCATCCATCCAAAGATAGGACAATTGATTGCTTTTGAATTTGTGCTTGCTGACACCAATTATTTAAGGGCACTGTGTCTTTTAAAACGGGAGGGGACGCATTTACGTCTTGGACCACATCAAATGATGGTGCTCTACACGAGGGGACCACACGTACTTAAAACCATCTCTAACCATACCTCAAATATAAAAAAATTCCCCATGTATGTTCATCTCTAATAATTCCCCTAAACCAATCTCAAATATAAGAGAGTGTAAATAGTGTTCCATTATATTTAGAGAAATACTATTTACCTCCCCTATATTTGAGGTTAGTTAATTGTTTACAATAATACTATTAATTATTTACAAATTTGCCACTATTTTAATTACGACAATGTCATTCATGAATTAATTTCGATTTTTAACACTTAATTGTTTTAATTTTGCATTCCAAATTTTTTGTTTTTTATTAATACTATAGATTTATTTTTTATAATTCAAATATTACACATTTTTTAATTTTTATTTTTTTAATTTTTATTAAATATCATTATTGTAATTTAAAGTTTAAAAGAAGTGAAATTTTAACATTAACTAATTATAATTAATAAACAAATTAAGTATAATTTTAACCAAATAAATATGTTATTTGATTTTTTCATTCAATTAAATTAAGCGAAAAATAAAAGAAAATTGGTTCCCCTAAATATAGGGGATACCATTGGAGTGCACCAATGGTTTCCCCTAAATATAAGGGATACCATTGGAGTGCACCAATGGTTTCCCCTATATTTAGGGGAAATATTTGGGAAAGATGTTTCCTCTAAATATAGGGGAAACCTCTTGGAGATGCTCTAATAAAGGTTCAACTGTGGATCCCAACACAGAAGGCTAGGACAAAAAAAAAAATTAAAAAAAGGTGTATTTCATATATTTCTCAAGGCTAAGAGACTGTATAGGCGATCCAGTTTGTATACTCCTATCTTCATCTATTTTCTCTTTATGACTTTTTTCTTTTTTAAATTTAAATTTGGTTAAAAAATTAATCACATCTATATCTATATATTATGTGATATTCACTAGCATTATACAAACCTCCACCATGCAATACAATTTATTCTTTCCATAATAATACACATAAGTGATTCAATTGTTGCATGTTTTTAGATAGGGGAAGGTTCATGTGTCCCCTAGTTGTCTAAAATATTTCTGTAAATACTTCTTAACTTTTATTTATTTAAAAAATATTAGATAATATAGTAGTTACATGAATAACAATGTTGTATGTTATTCTTCTTCTTTTTTTTTTTTAAATCTTTTATTATGTTTTAATAATATTTTTTTAAACCAACATCCTACCCACCAACCCCACCTGGCACCCACCGCCCGTGGACCGCCACCGACCAACAGAAGCCGAATTTTGGCGACCGTTTGGCTGGAATTCTTTTTTATTTTTTCCTTTCTTTTTATTTTACTTTTCTTTTCCTTTTTCCGTCATTTTTTCCCTTATTTCCCTTTTTCCATTCTTTTATCTCTTTTATCTTTAATCATTTTTCTTTTTAAATTCATGAAATTGTTACGTTTTTAAATCATGTAATAAATAATGATGTTATACTATTTTAAATAATATAAATTGTTAAGCGAACAACATAAATTATTCCCCAAATAACATAGATTATTACATGCATAGCAAATATTGTTATACACATAACATACACAAATAACATAACTTGTTACATAAATAACATGTTTTGTTACACAATTAACAAGCTTGTTATGCACATAACAGACATTGTTAGAGAAATAACATATATTATTACACATATAACATGGCATGTATCTAAAGGATCTTATTACATACATAATATAACTTGTTACACAAGTAACAAACTTTGTAACGCACATAATAACATGTACGATACTTTGTTAAAAAAAATTATTACAAGAAAAAGAAGAAAAAAATCACCGGACGCCCCGCCGCAAGCGCCTTCTACCAGGGTGGGTAGGTGGGTTGGCGTGGGCCGGGTGGTGGTTGTTAGGTTAGAGGTTTAAGGGCAAAAATTTCTACCTCTATCCAAAAAAGATGGTCATATTCTCTTTTTCATATAAATTAAGAAATACTCATTTAATACTATTGAAAAAGTAAATTTTATCATTTACTTATTATACACTTTCATTTGTTAATTATTTCACTTTAATAATTATATTTTTTTGATAACCATGCACATTAAATAGGGGTATATAATATAACTAATATTTCAACAAATTTTTATAAAGGAAACTAGACCATATTTTGAGATGGACGAAAAAGAAAAACTGGACTATCTTTTCAGGACGGAAGTAGTAGTTAAATAATAATAAATAAAACAAATAAAAGATTAAAAATAGAATCAAATATATATATATTAGTTTGCGGTACATTTGTAACACAGTTTTCCCACCAAAAATATGATAGTAAGGTCTTTTTTGACAATTTCTTTCCTATTGAGGTCACTCGTGTGATATTCTGAATTTTTCAATTTTTTTAAATTTTTTTATTCTTTTTTGCCTTATCCATCCAATTTTTCAAATAAGATTCATTATTCAATTAATAACTAATAGATATTTATCATCATTTACTTGTTTAAATTATAGATAAATTTGATTATGCAACGACGAAATGATTAAAATATTTGTAGTTTATAATTTTTTTAGTGAAAAATTTGTAGTTTATAATTCATAAGACAATGAAAATTAATATGAATAAGAAACTTAATTGGTAATCCGTATTCATCGAATAATAATAAAACAAATAGAAATTAATATGAACGAGAAACTTACTTGATAAACCATATTCATTAAATAATAAGTTTCCTTTTGGAACTTTTATTTTTTATGAATTGTCTTAATTAAATTGAATATTTAATTAACTAAACATATATATCTTTAGCTTAGATTAATTAAAAATTATAATTATAATTTTCTTTTAATTTTTCCCCGTTATGAATATTAAAAATTACGACTACTTTTCGTTAAAACAATATATGACTACTTTTATATATGATTAATTTATGGGGAGTTATATTGACACTACACTTTTTACTAAATAAACTACACAATAATTATATTCAGTAACCTTCATTTTTTTCGAGTTTTTGGATTAAGTCATTAACTTTTTCTTCGTCGTACTTTTTCTTAATTTTTTATTGATTATTCCATCTTGTATCTAAAAATGATTTCCATATAAAAATTTCAGTGTGAAAATCACTTAAATAATTTAAATAAGAAAAAAATCTATAAAAATAAATTTTTATGTTTTCTTATGACTGTAAGACCCATCATTAAGAAATAAGATATATAAAAATTAAGAAGTGTTTAGAAAAAATGCGATAAAATTTCTGAAAACTTCAGTTTTATGAGTTATAAAGATCAAGGACCTTCAAAATAATAAAAATGTGGTGTAACTATAATAATTGCATTGTCAATATATTTTCTCTTGATTTATATTATCTTCATGCTATCTAACTTTATTGGTTTCAAATAAAAAAAATTCAGAATACGCGACACCGCTAAATTAACAACTATTTTGTGCAATGTCATTTATCTAAATTAGTTCGAAAAATAAAATGGTATTTATTTGCTTTAACAATAGCAATATGGCTAAATTTTATTGTAAATTATAATTACCTTAACATGACAAGGACAACATTACCTTATTATTTAGTTGATGTTAAAAATTAATTATTTATTTTTGGGTAATGTAACCTTACAAAATTTCAGCATACAAAAGAAAAAAAAATCTATAAAATTTCCAATTGTTTATTCTTTTAAAAATAATTTGATATTTATTCTTTCTATGCAACGTACGGGTGAAAATCTAGTTTTTTGAGTTAATTTCACAAAAGGTCCCTAATTTTTGAGTTAAAAATCGGATAGGTCCCCAAGTTTTTTTCAATCTCCCGAGTCCTCAACATTTTTATAAATGTGGACAATAGGGCCCTTTTGTCACTATTCCCTCAACTTTTCATGAAAAATGACAATTATACCCTTTAATTTTTTAATTTTAAAAAAACACTTAAAAATATTAAAAATAATAAAAAAATTAAAAGAAAAAGAGAACCCCACCCCACCCCCACCTAGACCGGAAGCCGGGACGCTGCCATTTCAAGCAGAAAATGGGCAGCATTCACCCCCACTTTTGCTGCTTGAACAACAGTAGTTTGCTGCCATTTTCTAGCAGCAATTGGAGGGGCGAAGCCCCCTCCCCCAAAATTTGCCTCCATTTCCGGTAGCAAAAGATGGGGATTCACCCCCTCCCAATTTTAGCTGCCAGAAACAGCAGACCCCATTTTAGCCGCCAGAAATGGCAGAAAAGTTGCTGTTTCTGGCAGCTAAAATTGGGGAGAGGGAGGGGGGTTCATCCCCCCAATTACTGCTAGAAAACGGCAGAGTTTGCTGCCGCTCAGGCAGCAAAAATGAGTAGATGAATCCCCCCATTTGCTGCCTGAAATTTTGCTGCCATTTCAGGCAGCAAATGGGAGGAGGGGGGATTCACTCCCGTCCCCCATTGTGGTCGCCGAAAATGGCAGCGTTCCAGCTGCTATTTCCGGCAGCCAGACTTCATAGGGGTGGGTGTTTTCTTTTTTTTTTTTAATTTTTTATTATTTTTTAATGTTTTGTTTTAAAATTAAAAAGATAAAGAGTATAATTGTCATTTTCCATGAAAAGAGATCGGAAGAGCGTCGAAAGGGACCCATTATGCGTATTTATGAAAGATTGGGGACCCATGAGAGTGTAAAAAAGGTTGGGGACCTATCAGATTCTTAGCTCAAAGGTTGGGAACCTTTTGTGAAATTAATCCTTTTAAAAATAAACAAGAAGGTCCAAGTATATAGTATAACTAGCTACTAGCTAATCTACCCATACGTTGCATGAGAAAGATATATACATCTCAAAAACAAACTAAAGCAAACAATTCATTAAACGATAAAAAATAAAAGAAAAATATGTACAACTACTTCCAAAATTAATATTCTATGTTAATTGATCGATTGTTGGCCAATATATGTGTGCAATATATATATATATAGCTGCTCGTATAACTACCCGATTAGGCTGCCTGAATGTTACTTTGATTATTCAAATCTAAAAGGAAATAGATAATTACGAATTCGATTGCTACACTTACCCAGTTAAAGGTAAGGAAAAAAATAATTAAAAATTTAATTGATGCACTTACTTGGTTAAACGAAATCTAAAGCATGTCTAAAGGCCAAAAGTTGCGTCTCAACAACCGGGAGATTATTAAAAATTACCCTGTAAAATTAAAAAACGTAATAAACAAAATTTTGAAAATTTGGAGTAAAAAAGATTAAGATGAGCCGATAAATAGATTATTAAAAATTACTATCCAAAATTAAAAAATTAACCCACCACTTAGTTAGTATTATCCGATTATTATTAGGGTGAACAAAAAAAGAGGAAAAAATAAAAATAAATGAAAAATAAATGAAAAATAAAAACAGAAAAATAAATGAGACATTAGCGACGTCAACTTGACATCATCATAACATTGGATTTCCAGTTCCCTTAGGATGTCAGCTCTATGTGGGAAAAAATAAGCCACCACTTACTTAGAATTATAAATATATATAAATTATTATTATTAAGGTGAACAAAAAAAGAAAAATAAACGAAAAATAAAAATAGAAAAACAGATGAGACATTAGCGACAACAACTTGACATCATCATGACATCGGATATCCAATTTCCTTAGGGTGCCAGTTTCACGTGGGAAAAATTATACGCTTATTAGTATTATAAATATAAAGATTATTACTATTAGGGTGAAAAAATGGCAAAAAAAATTAAAAATAAAAATAAATGAAAATAAAAATAGAAAAATAAATGAGACATTAGCGACATCAACTTGACATCATCATGACATCAAATTTTCAATTCCCTTCTAGTGCCAGTTTTAGGCCGAAAAAATAACCAACCACTTAGTATTTTAAAGATATAGATTATTATTATTATTAGGGTAAACAAAAAAAGAGGAAAAAATAATTGAAAAATAAAAACATAAAAATAAAAGAGACATTAGCGACATCAACTTCATATCATCATAACATTGGATTTTCAATTCTCTTAGAGTGCCAGTTTTAGGTGGGAAAAAATAATACACCACTTAGTTAGTATAATAAATAAATAGATTATTATTATAAGGGTTAAAAAAAAGAGCAAAAAAAGAAAAATAAACAAACAACAAAAATAGAAAAATAAATAAGACATTAATGACATCAACTTAACATCATCATGACATCATATTTCAAATTCCCTTAGAGTGTCAGTTTTCGGCAGGAAAAAATAACCCGACACTTAGTTAGTATTACAAATATATAGATTATTATTATTAGGGTAAACAAAAAAAAAAAGGAGAAAAAGAAAAATAAAAACAGAAAAATAAAAGAGACATTAGCGACATCAACTTCATATCATCATGATACTGGATTTCAAATTTCCTTAGCGTGCCAGTTTTAAGTGGGAAAAAATAGTACACTACTTAGTTAGTATTATAAATATATAGATTATTATTATGGTGAAAAAAAGAGCCAAAACAAAGAAAAATACTCGAAAAATAAAAACAGAAAAATAAATAAGACATTAGTGACATCAACTTGACATCGTCATGACATCGGATTTCTAATTCTCTTATGATGCCAGTGTTAAGTGGGAAAAAATTACCCACCACTTAGTTAGTATTATAAATATATAGATTATTATTATTTGGGTGAATAAAAAAAGAGAGAAAAAAGAAAAATAAACGAAAATAAAAAACAGAAAAATAAATGAAACATTAGCGACATCAACTTAACGTCATTATGATATCAGATTTCCAATTCTCTTAGGGTGCCAATTTTAGGAGGGAAAAAATAACTCACCACTTAGTTATTATTATAAATATATAGATTATTATTAGGGTGAACAAAAAAAGAGGGCAAAAAAAGAAAAATAAACAAAAAATAAAAATAGAAAACTAAATGAGATATTAGCGACACCAACTTGACATCATTATGACATAAGATTACCATTTTCTTTCGTGTGCCAGTTTTAGGGGGTAAAAAATAGCCCATCACTTAGTTAGTATTATAAATATATAGATTATTATTAAGGTGAACAAAAAAAGAGGAAAAAAATAAATGAAAAATAAAAACAGAAAAATAAATGAGACATTAGCGACATCAACTTGACATCATCATGATATCGGATTACCAATTCCCTTAGGATGCTAGTTTTATGCGTGAAAAAATAATACACCACTAAGTTAGTGTTATAAATATATAGATTGTTATTATTAAGGTGAAAAAAAAGTAAAAAGAAAAAAGAAAAATAAACGAAAAATAAAACAGAAAAATAAATGTGAAATTAGCGACATCAACTTGACATTATCATGACATCAGATTTCCAATTCCCGTAGGGTGTCAGTTTTAGGCAGAAAAAATAACTCACCACTAAGTTAGTATTATAAATATATAGATTATTACTATTAGGCTGAACAAAAAAAGTGGAAAAAAAAAAGAAAAATAAACAAACAATAAAAGAGACATTAGCGACATCAACTTCATATCATAATGACATCGGATTTCCAATTCCCTTGAGAGCCAGTTTTAGATGGGAAAAATAATACACCACTTAGTTAGTATTAAAAATATGTATAGATGTATAGATTATTATTATTATTAGGGTGAAAAAAAGCAAAGAAAAAACGAAAAATAAATGAAAAATAAAAACAGAAAAATAAATGAGACATTAGTGACATCAACTTGACATCATCATGAAATCGTATTTTCAATTCTCTTTAGGGTGCCAGTTTTATGTGGGAAAAAATAACCCACCACTAAGTTAGTATTATAAATATATAGATTATTATTATTTAGGTGAATAAAAAAAGAGAAAAAAGAAAAATAAACGAAAATAAAAACAGAAAAATAAATGAGAAATTAGCGACATAAACTTGACATCATCATGATATCAGATTACCAATTTCCTTAGGGTGCCAGTTTTAAGCGTGAAAGAATAATACACCACTTAGTTAGTGTTATAAATATATAGATTGTTATTATTAGGGTTAAAAAAAAGTAAACAAAAGAAAAATAAACGAAAAAGAAGAACAGAAAAATAAATGAGAAATTAGCGACATCAACTTGACATGATCATGACATCAGATTTTCAATTCCCGTAGGTGCCAGTTTCAGGCGAGAAAAAATAACTCACAACTAAGTTAGTATTATAAATATATAGATTATTATTACTAGGGTGAACAAAAAAAGGGGAAAAAAGGAAAATAAACGAAAAATAAAAATAGGAAAATAAAAGAGACATTAGCGACATTAACTTCATATTATCATGACATCGGATTTCCAATTCCCTTAGGGAGCCAGTTTTAAGCGGGAAAAAATAATACACCACTTAGTTAGTATTATAAATATGTATAAATTATTATTATTGGGGTGAAAAAAAGAGGAAAAAAAGAAAAATAAACAAAAAATAAAAACAGAAAAATAAATGAGATATTAGCGACATCAACTTGACATCGTCATTACATTGAATTTTCAATTCCTTTAGGGTGTCAGTTTTAGGATGGAAAAAATAACCGACCACTTAGTCAGTATTATAAATATATAGATTATTATTATACGGGTGAACAAAAAAAAGGAAAAAAAAGAAAAAATAAACCAAAATAAAAACAGAAAAATAAATGAGACATTAGCGACATTAACTTGACATATTTATGATATCAGATTTCCAATTCTCTTAGGGTGCCAGTTTTAGACCAGAAAAAATAACTCACCACTTAGTTATTATTATAAACTAGATTTTCCACCCGTGCGGTGCACGGGTAGAGATCTAGTGAAAGAGTCATATATCAAGAGTCGTCTAATAAAAATTCAGTGATATTTGATACAATTAATGTTGTCATAATTCATATTTTTTTCTTAGTGATAACGGAAATAAAAAATATATCGAATAATTGATAAAATAAAAGAGATTCATAGAATTCACTTTGACAATAAATTTTGATAGTAGAACTCGAGTTGCGAAGAGAGCCAGCAAGAATATTGAAAGATAATGTAGTGAATTAGAATGAGCTCATATAGAAAAACTTAAAAATTATTCATATGGCATAACACATTTTATTCATGTATGTATTTATGCATGATTGTATTGTAGTATTGTAAAAGAAAATAATATCATATTTTATATTGTACCCGTGCCTACCTTATATAAAAAGCTGAAAATGAAAATAAAGTATAACTATAACTAAATACAATAAACGAAGTCTCTTAAAAGATGTGATACCAAGATACTAAAAAATATTATACAATACTAATGTCATTGCCAATTGTGGAATCGAAAGAAGTCTCACGCATGCGTTGCATAGATACATACCTATCGGATTTGCATAACAAAGTGCTCTTCCGATATACAATTTTGATTTAGTATTTGACGTGCTAAATTAATATTTTATTAATAACATATTAATAGTTATTTTATTTATGTATTCGATTAATATTTTACTATATTTTACTTTTAAATCATCTAACTTATTTAATATTATTAGTTAACACTTAACACTCTAATAATATGTTTCAGGCATGTACATACCCGTAATCGCTTGATACCCATTCAAATAAAAATTTTCATACCCATATAATAAAGTACCTTAGACATACCCCTTTTAACTGGATGATGCTTTGTTTTATTTTGTATAAGTACCCATAATATCACATTGTTACTATAGTATGGCAAATAATAAATATAACCCTTAAAAAAGTAATATGATTTTATAATGTCAACCGTTAGAGTTATAGTGTACATTCGTATCAAAATTGACATGTAAATTTATTTTTTAAATATCATGTCATAAACAAAGTACAATATATCAGTTGAAAGTCTAGAATTACAAATTGATATGCAAATATCACAAATCATCACTGGATATTTGTAATAAAATGTCTGAGTATTGAGCATAAATTTGATTCCATAACTGAGTCCATAATTTTGGGTTCCCTTCAAACACATCATTCAAGTTCACATGTCTAACCTATATAAAATTATAATAATTAGCAATCAATTGATCGCATCACAATCAACTATAATAACTATAAGTCTAGTATTTCACCCGTGAGTTACATGTGAAGACTAATTCTAAAAAAATTCAATAATAATGAACAATAAAATATTAAATAAATATGTGCCATTAGATTTGTATAACAAAAGCAATAAATACATTTTTGATTTAGTATTTTACATGTTAAATTAATGTTCTATTAATAGGATATTAATAGTTACCTGTTTATGTACTCGGTTAATACTTTACTATATTTTACATTTATATTATCTAACTTATTTAATATTATTAGTTAACAGTCTAGTAATATGTATGAGTATGTACATACCTGTATTCACGTGATATCCATTCAAATAAAAATTTTCATACTCATAAGAAAGTACCATACAGGCATGCCATTTTAACCGAATAAATTTTATACACTATAATTTATTTATTTCATAACTATATACCAAAAACAAAGCGTGATTTTTGTGGAAATTTTTGAATTTCGAGAATATAAACTTGAAAATAGCAATACAAAATAATATTCTTCTTCTCAATTGGGCTAATTAATATTAGAGGAAGTTAATTAATATTCAAATAAATGAGAAATAAAAATATTCACATTCACATTTATTCAGATATCCAACTGGATTGGAGAATGTATTTTGTCAATTCTATTTTTCGTATGAAATTATAATATTAATTAAATTGATTCTTTATTTCTTCCATAATACAATTTCATAGTTTATGAATTTAGAGACGTTGTAGACAAAATGACTTAAAACGTTATAGAAAAACTGATTTATTAATTACGATAATAGGTTTTGGTAATTTTTTTGGTACAAAATAAAGGAAATTTTTATTTTCAATTCTTATAACTTTTTATTATAAAAATTAAGAATATAGGAGGGGAGAAACATTTATAATTATTAAGAATGAAATAGTTATCTGTATCATTTTAATTTTGACTATTTTAGTGTATTTGAAAAAGTAGCGTCAATATAATTAGCTTTTAAATATATATGTGGCTAATAATAGTATTTTCTTTGAGTGCAAACACAAGAATAGTAATATATAAATGAAAATTATTAACAAATAAAAGAGTTGGTATAATAGTTTAAAAGCATGTTACTCAATATGTAGGTCATGAGTTCAATCATTCACTACTATATTTGTAACAATTTTTTTAATTAAAAGTGACAACTGATGCGGTATGGCATTATAAGCAATTGTGCCAGATAGAGCTTTAGGCGGGAAATATTTTCTAATTGTGCCAGACAAAACTGCAATTACACTAGATAAACTGCCATTTAATATATATATTTGATTTTTTTCACCCGTGTGTTGCACGGGTAGAGTTATAGTGTACATTTATATCAAAATTAACGTGTTAGTGTGGACATCATTTTATAAATATAGTACAATATACTAGTTGCATTGTATAAAATTAAGAATAGATATGCGAATTACAATTTACCATAGAATATTTGTTGTAAAATGTCTGAGTTCATAATTCTGGTCTCCTCCAAACTCATCGTGCAAATTCACAAGTTCAACCTATATAAAGTTGTAATAATTAGTAGTCAAATAATTAGATATGACAATTTGACCCATCGATCTATAAATCCGTGGAGACATGCCTCTAATAGGATTGACCATTCACTCCTAATCGGGGGCAAAAGAAGGGGTATGAGGCAACATTATCTGACCCTCCGTAGGTCTAGGGTGGGTGCGAGTCAAGTTAGACCTGCACCATAGACCTATGGCCCACCATGCATTTTTATTTTTAATAAAATTATTTTGAAAAATGTGTAGAAATTATTAGAGATAACAATTTGACTAATTGACCATTAAATCCATGGCAGTTTATTTTTATTTTTTATTATATTATTTTTTTGAAAGGATTTTTCTATCGAATTGAAAGAATCATGTTATTATATTAGTTAATATTGGGAACTCTAAAATTCTAAATAAAGGTTTTGTTTTATTCTACGTTCATCAATTAATAATGCGTTGTATATAACATTAATTGAAAGGGGAAAAAAATTCATAAGTTCTTTTGTGGGTCATGGTGGTGTCCCAACCTATCCCATGACCCGACTTGTCATGACCCGCCATATGAATTTGTAGGTTTGGGGCGGGTCTATGAAAATAAGCTCCTCCCACCCGTCTGGCGGGATAGCCCGCTAGATCCCGCCAGACGGGTGACATGGGTGACAGCCCCCATGTAGGACGGGTGGCGGGATCTGGGAGGAAATACCAACTCAGCGGGTCTGGGTGACTTCAAGACTCATGGGGCGGATCCAGAGTATAGCTAACGCGCCCTATTGCTATCGCTATAAATAATCATGTCACAATCAACTATTGCAACCACAAGTTTAGTATTTCACTTGTATATTGTACGGGAAGACTAATTTTCAAAAAAGTTCAATAATAATGAATAATAAAATATTAGACAAATACACATTATCAGATTTGCATAACAAAAATAATAAATATACATTTTTAATTTAATATTTGACGCATTAAATTAATATTTTATTAATACTATATTAATAGTTACCTGCTTATGTACTCAATTAATGCTTTACTATATTTTACTTTTAAATCATCTAACTTATTTAATATTATTAGTTAAGAGTATAATAATATGTATCGGGCGTGTACATACCTGTATTCACTCTATACCTGTTCAGATAAAAATTTTCATACTCATGAAAAAATACTCTCTCTACATATCCTTTCTATGAGTAAAATTCAAAACTGATAATTATAATTAAAATGTAAAATAGGGATATATTTGTAAAGAAATGTAAGTTAGACTTTTTAATATAAAGAGGAACATTTATGTGGGACATTCTAAAAAGGAAAATAAGATTAGATAATCACAATGGAGGGATTAATTTCTTTCGTGTATAGTTCTTTTTCTTCTTGTGGATTTCTTGTCTCTTTGTTCACAAAATTTTCATTAAAATTTATTATTATCTTTGTCAAATAAAAATATCGATCAATTAGTATTCAGCTCGTACGTTGCACGGAGAGATAAATTCCCAATATTTCATATAAAAAAATCCATTACGTAAATTGCAAAAAGCAATAAATAGTCACAATAGTAATTAAATCAAATGAAATGACTACATGAATTCAGTCAATATTTTGAAGACTTTACATCTATTGATAAAAAAGATTAAAAAATAAATTATTTGCATCATCTACAAGATAATCGTCGTAACATAAATGATACAAAAACATAGATTAAAAAATAGTCACAAAGATTTTCAAGTTAGATCATAGATGTCAAGAAAATAAATTTTAACTATATATTATTATGATAGAATTACATTATATGTCTTTAGTTATTAGCGTGACGCAAATAGAAAGATTTTTATTGCACAAAAAAGAAGAATAAATAAATTAGTTGATTTGCTCTAAGTTATTCTGAACTAAGTTTCCGTTTATAATATAAGTTATTTTGAAATAGGTTTCTAAGTTATTCTGAAATAAATTTTGGTTTCGACATTATCAAGGACTGTGTGAAGAAAATTTTGAAAATCAAACAAATATAAATAATAAATAAATAAATAAATAGAGATAATACCAGACAATCTATTTATATCTAAATTAAAAAAAGTCTAACTCGGTTTTCCCGCTTAAACTGCTTATGTCACTAATGACATCATTTTCTTTTTTTTCTTCTTTTTGTTTTTTGTTTTTAATTTTTTCCTTTGCCAACACGCTTTTACCTTTCTCTTCCTTCTATTTCTCAATTATCTACAATATCCATCTTAGTGTTTATTCAATTTATCTTTATACTAAACTCTCCCAATTTAATAAATTGTGTTTTCTTTCGTCTCCAACACCAAGTCGTCCAAGTACAAATCCGACCAAATAACATTTTAAAGGTCTCATTTTTCTTGACTTTCAGGTAGTTAATTACGGTCTTCTACTCTTTTCTCTTCTTCCTTTGAATCATTGATTTACATCTCCTATGTTGATTATTTTTAATTTCTTTTTGAGTTGGTACATTAAAAAAAATATTGGGTGGTTATATTGACACTACATGTTTTATTAACCACACCACATTTTAATTATACTCATCATTCGTTATGTTTTTAATTCTTTACACTTCAATCATTAACTTATTTTTGTCATATTTTTATTTTTAACATCTCATTTTCATGAAATTTTATATTGAATGATATCTTGATTCTAAAAATTTCATTATGGGAACTGCTTAACATTTTTAAATAAACAATAATGTAATATATATATATATATATATCTAAATCAAGAGTAGTCTAAACAAGTTTTCCTACATAAATAGCTGACGTCATGATTGATGTCATATTTTGTTTTTTTATTATTTTATTCTTTGTATATTAGGATGGCTAATTTGCTTAATTTAATCCTGAATTTAATCATAACATTTTAAATTTGACAATTTCAATCTTAAATATCATATTTTGTTTTAAATGACCTAATTTTTTTACTTAAAAAGACAATAATACCCTCCAATTTTCCTACCAAATCGCTGATGTCATGGTTGATATCATATTTTTTTTATTGTTTTATTCTTTTTATTTTAAAATAACTAATTTGTGCAATTTAACCCTAAATTTAGTCATAACCTTTTAAACTTGACAATTTTAATCTCAAATCTCATATTTTTTTATGTGGCCTTACTTTTTTACTTAAAAAGACAATAATGCCTTCCAATTCTCTGACCAAATCGCTGACGTCATGATTAATGTCATATTTTGTTTTTTTATTATTTTATTCTTTTTATTTCAAAATAGCTAATTTGAGCAATTGAACCCTAAATTTAATCTTAGCCTTTTAAACTTGACAATTTCAATCTTAAATCTCACCTTTTTTTTACATGATCTAACTTTTTTTACTTAAAAAGATAATAATATCCTCTAATCTCATTAACTTAAAATCTATATCTATATTATATTATATTATATTAATCTAAATCGAGTGTAGTTTCTACCATATTTTTCACTTTTGACTGGTGCTGTAAGAAACCCATAAAGATTGAATTTTTCCCATGAATTTAATATTTTTCATGAAAATCAAATGCAATCAAACACGCTGTAAGTTTATGAAAAATGCATGTAAGGAGAAACATTAGGTGGCTTATATCTTTTTTGCAAGGACAACGGCTTGCCAAAACGTTATCAACGGTGGTTGGTAGAGTTAAACACTTGGCAAGTTTATATTTGAACTATAACTTTAGAGGGCTATTGTGAACTTGATTCGCCTCAATGATCTTTACTTGAATTTGATATTTTTCATAAAAAATGCAATCAAATATGCTGTAAATTTACGAAAAATGCATGTAATGAGAAATGTTAGGTGGCTTATATCATTTTTGCAAGGAGAAGGGCTCGCCGAAACGTTGTCAATGGTGGTTGGTAGTTAAACACTTGACAAGTTTGTACTTACACTATAACTTTAGAAGGCTATTGTGAATTTGGCTCGCCTCAATCATTTTTACTTGAATATCAATAACTTTTTTAGGGAGATTTTGGCCTCATTCTCATTGGAAACACGCAAAGCTTACATGATTAGTTTTTTCCCCCTTTTCCTTCTCTTAAAGTTTTTTAATGTTTTAGCATAATGAGTGAGAAATTGAAAACTTAAGAAATTTCTGCATTTAGATTTGTTTGTCAAAAAATTGATCTCTAATAAATTTCTCACAGGTATTTATTCTTCTTTCAGACCATTTCTCTTTTTCATAAATTTGTGTTTCAAAAATTATATAAGGTGAAAATTTCTAAAATTTTAAAGATATTCAAAATGCAAAGAGTCAATTCAAAGTTCAAGTATAGGGTTTGACTAATACAACATTGAGATGGGGTGCTATGTTTAATAAATAAGGACCTATACTCATGCCATGCAAGTTGATTTGGTCCATTGAATATAGAAAAAATTTCAATTAATGAGTTTATTAGCCTAATTGTTTCCGTTGATTTACATTCCTATTTTTATATTTTCAACTAATGGACAAATGGTTCTAATTCACTTTTCAAATTCCTATTATTAGAGCAAGATTAATGTTGGGGGAAAAAGCCAAGGGAAAAAAACTAGGAGGAAAAATTGTGGGGAAATCATATTAAAAGATTTTGTTTATTTTTTAAATTTTTTTACAAATTATTTTGTCATTATTTTTTTATCATACAATTTATATTAAATTCTTTACAAAATATTATTTTTTTAAAATTTATTATATATATTTTTAAAGAATAGAGTGGGGGAAAAATGTAAAAGAGGGGCTAAATTCTTTTACCTTTTCCCCCCTCAAAATGGTTTTTCCCCCTTTTCCTCCATACATTATTTGATTTTGTTGGTGAGACTCAAATTTGGGTTTCCCCCACATTAATTGTGCTTTTATATTTTTTAGCGTTATTCTTTTCGTGCATCGCACGGGTGCTATACTAGTTTATAATACGCTCATTTTAAAATAATTCAGTAACGGGAAGAATAATTTTAAAAAATAGTAATTCATAAGCAATTGAACAGTTACTCTCCGTCAAATTTACATTGGTAGCGGATAATAAAAAATTGAAAAACCTCATAATTATATATATAAATACTAAAAAAATAGAAATGAGGAAACTAAAATAGAAAAGGAATAAAAAAACTAATAAAATAATATAAATTATTGAAAACTCGTGATGAATATCAAAATAAGAAAAATTTAAATTTTAAAACTTGAAAAATAAAACCAATTGAAAATCAATTGGGCCACCAATTGAATCCACATTATTGTGCAACATCATGATGAGGTCAGCAAAAGAGCGAAAAAATTACAATTGAGAATCCAAATCCAATTAAAAACTGTTATATTATATATTACTAGTATCCGCACCCGTGCAATGCATGGGTAGATATATCGAAAAAATTTAAAGATAAAAGAGATGAATCCCTTTCCAAAACCTCTTGGAGATTTTGTAACAAAACTTCACATCCCGTGTGGCGTGTATAGATACAGGTCACGTGTAAAATACACGTGACATTCATAAGATACACGTAGCATACATCCATACCCGCCACACGGGAAGCCTTTTTACACGTCCTCTGATAGGTTTTTGAATTTTTTTTTAAAAGCAGTATAATTATGGAAATTATTTACATGTGTGATGAACCTGAAAAGCTATGAATAATTATCACTTTACTAAATAAGATGTCAAAAATGCACTAATAATCAATCATCATCCACTGAACTTCTTATACAAAATGGTTTGTCATATGTAATATCGGACGATACTTTGATACTTGATAGATACAAAATTTGAAAATTAATATGTGTATGTGAACTAAATTAACATGCTGCATTCTATAATCTGGTTTCTCTATTGAAAAATATATAGTATGACATTGAGTTATGCAATTAATTGGAGCACTGTCAAAAAGCAACTATAAATTAAAGTGCACAAAAGGAAACCGAGTAGAAGATAATTCAAATAGGGATTATTAACTCTAGGATAATTTTCACATATACCCACTTATAATCCTTGGAAAAAAAGAATAATGATATTAAAAATTTGGGAAACTTACCAAAAATTAGGAACTCGGTCGAAATTAAAACAAATAAAATAGAAGAACATAACGTTTATAACAATGATGAATGCATGTTATAAGGGAATTCTATATGTACACAAGAATCCCTTCTAACTAGGTCACCTAAATGAATGGAACCACAAACATCTTCAAGTGCATAATTAGAATGGTATTGAGACTCTTAAAAATGGAAGTAATAGGTGCCATTGGCGGTCAAAATTGTAGATATGGTAGGCTGATCTGTAGGTGATTTGATGAGATAGGGAAAGTCGTAGAAAATATGATTTCGAGTTGCTCATAGAAGAGGAGGTGCACACGTATATCCAGGAAAAGTAACCAAAATTAAAATGTATTTTCAAGGAAAAATGTAAAACAAACAAATAAATAAATAACTGTATAATAAGTAATGCGTGCGTGACATCAGCGGGACATTTAGGCGGGAAAGCACCCTTAGACTACTCTTGATTTAGGAATATATAAATATATATAGATTATTATTATTATTATTATTATTATGGTGAACAAAAAAAGAGGGAAAAAAGAAAAATAAGTGAAAAATAAAAACAGAAAAATAAATGAGACATTAGTGACATTAACTTGACATCATTATGACATCAGATTTTCAATTCCCTCAGGGTGCCAGTTTTAGGCGGGAAAAAATAACCCACCACTTAGTATTATAAATATATAGATTTCACTTGTGCGTTGCATGAGATGCTTTTGCTAGATAAAATAAACAGTTCAAGAGTAGTAATCATGATTGTAGAAAAATTATTAAATCTATATTACCTGATATTTTACATGTTTGTGAGTAATAAAAATTTTTCTTCTACCGTAATCTATTTCACACATTAAAGAATGTTTAAGACAATATATCAAAATAAACATAACGATAATATTGAAAAAACTCTATGGTTTATGCGTTAGAGATTCAAATAACACCAGCACTATTCATGTAATCTACATTCAAATAATATCTATATATATAAAATCGACAAATAAATATATTAAAATATAATACAACATGGTCATTTGAGCAAGTCAACCAAATAATTCATCCACTTCACAATTGCAAGTTACACAATACATAGGAAAGTGGATAAGAAATATTAATGAAAAAGTTCTTCCTATTGAAAGCAAGTGGGAAGCCACAAGATAACCTACATTTAGTAAATGAAATTGAATTAATTAGACACAATATTAATTAAAAGAATTATATAAATGAAATAAAAATAAAATGTACAAACTTAACAGTGAAAGAGACCACAGTGCCATAAATTGTTGAAAAACTCATTGTAAACAAATCAATGTAGACTTGTTAGGCTCACCGTTCTCATCACATACCATAAACTTCAGCCCATTCTAACTTGTGACTCTGGAAAATACTATATACAACTGCCCATAGGTGACCACAGGCCGCTGCAAGAAAATACCAATGTTCTCATTTAACTGACCTTGACTCTCATTAATGGTCACTAGCTAATCTACCCGTGCGTTGCACGGAAAACACATATACATCTCTAAAATAAACTAAAGTAAACAATTAATTAAACAGTAAAAAATAAAAATGATATATGTTCATCTACCAGATTACTCAAACTAAAAATTAACTAAAAGAAAAATTGTGCAACTGCTTTCAAAATTGATATTCTATGTTAATTGATCGATTGCTGGCAAATATATGTGTGCAATATATATATATATATATATGGCTGCTTGTATACTTACTCGATTAGGGGGCCTGAAAGTTGCTTTGATTGGTCAAATATAAAAGGAAAGATATAATTACGAATTTGATTGCTGCAGTTACTGAGTTAAACACATGGAAAGAGATAATTAAGAATTTGATTGAAACACTTACTTGGTTAATTGAAATCTAAAGCATCTCCAAAGGCTAAAAGTTCCGCCTCAATAACTGGGAGATGGTTAAAAATTACTACGCAAAATTAAAAGATGTAATAAAAAAATTCTGAAAATTTGAAAAAAAAATGATTAAGGTGAGCAGATAAATAGAATATTAAAAATTACTATGCAAAATTAAAAATTAACTCATCACTTAGTATTATCCAATTATTATTAGGGTGAATGAAAATAAAAGTAGAAAAATAAATGAGACATCAGCGACATCAACATGACCTCAGATTCCTAATTCCCTTAAGATGCCAGTTTTAAGAGGAAAAAAAATTAACCCACCACTTAGTTAGTAATATCAATATATAGATTATTATTAGGGCGAACGAAAATAAAAATAGAAAAGTAAATGAGACATCAACGACATCAGCATGACATCAGATTCCCAATTCCCTTAAGATACCAATTTTAGGAGGGCAAAAATTAACCCACCACTTAGTTAGTATTATAAATATATAGATTGCATAACAGACCATCAATGGAAACTGTCTTCACTGAAAGGTGAATGGCAGTCTAATATTAGATGGAGTGAGGTTTAATTTGGGAATAAAAAACTTCTGACTGGCATTCGGCCCCGACGACATCTGGACCTCAATAATATAATCTCTAAGTCTTCTCACTAAAAGGCGTGTACCGTTGCACAATCCAGATGAATGGCTAATATTTCCCATAAACATCACAGGTACACCTACCTTTAACTTTAGCTCATGGCTAAGAACTCCATAACATCTAATGACATTCAAAAATTTAGGTAAATGGATCTCGTGAAGAAAATCACAATCAAATTCAAAAAAAGAGGCTGAATCGGAGATTAAATAGGTCTTTAAATCAGACGGGTTCTGCCTTACCATATAATCATTAACTCTGTCCACCTCATCAATGGTAGGTGGAAGAATGGTGTGTGAATTAAGATAAGAAGCTCAACAACCCTCCATCAGGAAATCAAGGCATGTACTCCAAATGATCAGACATGATAGGTACTAATAAATCATTGGGTATATCAATATTTGAATCCCTGTCATCACTGTCTCCTAAAACCCCGTATCCAATATGTAATATCCAATTTGAGAAACTCTGGAGTGCACCTGAATTGGGATCACCTTCCAGGTTTCTAAGTCTCATGTTCTTTGTCAATTTCAAAATCTTATAATGCTCCTACAAGACTAAAAAGTTCAGAGATGCGTGCATGGACAATTACAGGCAATGTCTATTTGAAAGATCCACCAAATACAAACTGTCTTGCCACCAAAAGGTTGACCAACATTGGAATGTTTAGAAAATCGAAGAATATCCCTCATAGTCCCGTCTAGAGCTTTAAAGCAGTACAGGTGCCTCATCCCAAATAATTAACTTAGTTATTTCAATAAGCCTGGCCAGAGGACTTCCCTGCTTTATGTTGCAAGTAGAATCTTCAGTTGCAGTAAGTGGTATAGCAAATCTTGAGTGCACAGTCCTCCCACCAGGCAGAAAAAGAGATGCAGTCCTCCAAAATCATTTTCTCCTTTCGTAAATTGGGAAACCACTTGGATTAATAGTGGTACGCCGTATAAACTTCTTTGGAAAGTACGTCGTACAATGACCATTATCCATGCCATGCAAGGAGAATCATTGTTCATTGGTTCGCATGGCTTATGGACCATTAACTCTTTCATAGCATTGTAATAATCATGCTCATAAGTCTCGTGTGGAATCTCTATAGATACCATCTCATCAATGTCTGAAGCTGATATGTGCCTATCATTTCGAGCCACCCATAGCACAATATGCGCATGTAGCAAACCACATTTCTGGAACTCCACAGTGTAAACAACTACAGGTATCAAAAGAAATAAAACACTATTTAGTAAATATATAATAAGAAAAACAAACAATGCCAACATGACTTGACTAATAAAATGTTGAATATATGATATTTTGAGTTAAATATAAATCAATAGTAACAATTACTTGCTTTGACTTCACCAAATAACTTGTGCTTCAACTCTCTAATAAGCTGATCCCACTTAATTTTGAATATTTTGCAAATAATGTCTAGCCAGTCATCTAGATTCAGTCCTTTGTCCTCCACGAAATTAATTATCTCAGGCAAGGATAGACCCAGAAAATTTGGTAGGACTAAGCTAAATTTTGAGTGGAAATTGGGAGTTGGAACGGGGCGGAGTCTCTTTTCAGGGGTTCAAGAAAATTTTTTCTCATATTTTTTGGAATGTAATTTCTCGACTTTATGGTAGTTAAATCCTAAACTTATTTTTTCTCTTTTTATAATTAATCTGTGATCCTTTCTTCTCAACTATCATATAAAAAATAAAGGGTAAATTACGCAACAGATAATCTTCAATTAATAACTTAAATCCAAAGAACAAAGTACTAAAAAATTCATCAAGAGCTAAAAAATCATAAGTTCCAAAATTTATGTATTATCAAAAAAGTTTCTCGAAAAACACAAACAATAATAATACACATAAAACTAATCACCAAAAAAATAAAGAGTAAAAGAAATAAAAATCAAGAAAACTAAAATAGTCATTATAATTTTAGAGAGAGATAACTGAAAAAAGTAGATGAGAAAGAAATGAAAACATGTACTCAATTACAAAAGAAGACAGAGAAAAGACTTTGGAATTGGGAATTTGAGGGTAAAGAGAGATAAAGAGAGACGCGGATGGCAGTGAAGGAGAGAAATTCTTTGGTTTTGTGTCACTATCCTTGCAATCTTTTGTCTTCCTCTTTTTTATCTCTGGTGCGAAAAATGCAATTTTTGCAGGATGAGGGAACTCCAACTAAAAATAAAAAGTTTTAGAAAACTGTAAGTCTGAGGGTGCTTCTCCTCCTCTCTTTTGAAGCTCTCCTATCCCTTCCCCACCATCTGCCGAAGACTCCACCGGTATAGCTCGGAGCTACAGTAGGGATGTCAGGCCAAGCATAGCTAGGATGTTGGACTGAACTAAAGCTCGGTCCAGCTACCCCCTCGGTCCATCCCTGATCTCAAGCCACTTAGGATTACACTAAATGTCATGAACGACTGGGGATATCCAGCCACTTACGAATAACCCGTCATGGTAATTTTGAAGTATGTTATGTGCACTCCTAGTGAACGAATTAGGCAATATAATGAGTTGTCCTAGCTTGGCTCCATTTGTCTCACCATAACCAACTGGATCTCACCATAACCAACTGGATCGGCTAAGCCAGTATACAATTTGCTTCTCAACTCTTTCTGATGAGATCTAATAAACACCAAACGCGATGATTCCACCATCATATAGCCTTTAACCATAAACTGCTGAAATAACCTTCTCGATCTCAAGATATATAGAGACTATTTTTTCCTCTCCTGCAACCTAAATGAAAAGAATTCTTTCATGGTAACTCTCTTTCTCCCTCTAGATAACGTTTGACTTGCTCGTATGAGTTGCACATCCTCTCTAAAGCCATCATGTCTAAACGGGAATAACAGTGGATATTGCAAGCCAAGAAAAGAAGGGTTCAGCTCAGACATGAACTGAAAATCCCCAATCTTTGTTTGAACGACAACATCTCTATCTTTTATTCATGTGGAAGTCCCTTTCAATAAGTGCCGCTACTTCACGAATGCTGGGAGTATTGTAAGTTTGTCCCTTATAATTCTTCTTCCCAATAAGCTTCAATTTCACAGTAATAGAATTAGTTTCATTGAATATGTCCTTGGTCATTCTGAATGATTGAGCATGTACATTATAGGTATCAAGTATATATTTAAGATAAAAACCACTATATCATGCAATAAGGTCCCACCGGTAGACCTATTACATCACAATACAAGCATGCTTAGATTTTAAATATCACGGATGATGAAACTTATAAAATGGTTCAAGGCCGAGATAAAAGCAAACAAAAAGTCTTGTCATATAACTTGCCTGATAGATGCAATTTTGTTTGCAATCTCTTCATTGGGAACTAATAAGTACATCTGTAAGAATTTAGGTTACTTCCTAGCAACAAGCGGTAGGCTGCCAATCCTATAGTAATTTTGCCCATTAAACCTAAATATAGGTGGTATTCCACCGGTGTTTATCTCCTTCTCTATCTTTCCATCCATTTGAAGTGAATGAAAACATTGAATTATATGACCGAATGTTTTCAAAAAAGTGTCTACTCCTTTCATTTGATCCAAATATCAATTCGTTGAGAACTTTATAAGGTTCTTTCATTAGCAAGCAGAAGCAAACAATTCCTTGATTGCAACACAAGGAGAACTTTGGAGCCTTCAAATTGTAATGATTTGTACCCTTTCAGCAAGCCAAAAAATAGGCCCACAATGCTCACACTCTTGAATAAGATCCCCAAGGTCAGCATAGGCTGAAATGTATAAAAAAAGAATCAGGCATATATGGCAAATATAAAAATTCTTAATTATTCATAAGCTTGAACGTCAAAGAATAACCAAGTGAATTAAAAGTGAACATATTATGGTTTTACGTAGTTAAAAATTAAAAGTAAATGATGTATGAGTACCTCCGAACCTATTATGGTTTTACATAGTTAAAAATTAAAAGTAAATGATGTAAATGATGTATGAGTACCTCCGATCGCACATCCTGCATATTCAACATTCTTCTTTGTTGAATAGGGTTGGACACAAAGCAAATAAAATTTCAACGGAAAACATATTAATTTAATAAGACATTATACACGGAAAAAGAATAAGAATCAATGTACATGATAGAGATACATATCATCATATATGATATCATTAGCCTCGTTGTCAGATATATAATCAAATAAGTCCTCTAATGCGTTAACTGAAAAAATGAAAAAGCATGGTGATACAATGAAATATGCTTACCATATTAATATAGAAAAAGAGTTTCGATAACATTTTTATTTAAATTAACGTTGGCCTTACACTCATGAGAATCATCAATACTATCATCTACGGTAGATACATTGCTTGGTCCAGGAATATCTGTGAAACTATTATGAATACTCGTTATTTGTACATGATGATCATTCCCTTTGTAGAGGAACTTCTTGCATTTAGTACTATATGGAGATAGAAAAAGATCAAGAACAAAGCAGTGAGTAATATTTAAATGTTTAATAATTTATTGAACTTTAAACTTATCATTAGTGACATCACTAAAAGGACTTATTCTGTGAATGGATAGTGGGCGATCATGCGATCATGCAATGCACCAATACAAATATTCAGAGAATTACTTGCAGGGCCATCAACCCTAGATTTCTAGGTACTGCAACCAATATTAGAATCAATATTAAATTGATTGCTATTTTCATCCAACTTCCTTCATCTTCCACCAGTTATGATAAATGACGTCGTTAATCTCCTCATGGTATGCTTGCAAGAGTGAAATCCGTTGAAATAGATAAAAAAGAACATGAAACTCCTATAAAAACGATGAATGATACGATGAAACTAAAGTTTATTTAATACAATGAAATGAGATGTTCAAATATGATAAAAAAAATACCATTGCATTTATTAAAATTTTCATAATATGCATTGTTAAATAGAGAATGCTTTAATAGTGGTGCATTAAATCACTAATATATAAAAAGTGGAACCATTGTAAAACATTTGGATTCCACATTTATCCCTACTTTTTTATTTTAATTCTCAATTTACCCTTACTTCTTATTATTCCTCATTTATTATAACAATAAATAATTCTTCATTTCTTTAGCAAAATGCACAAATAATTATTTAATAATTTTTAATGTACTATTTAATATCAAGATTAATATTTAATCTTTATTGTACGTAATTTCAATTATTTCAGAGCTTGTTTGATTCTCGTTATTTGTCCAAATGTGAGGAAATTATAATGAGGAGAGGGGTAGAATGTGTATTAGAAATGTAAAAAAGTTTGAAATATATAGTTGTAATTGAGCAGTTGTCAAATCAAACATTAAATCAATGGTAGGTAAAATTATAAATTTGGAGAATAATGAGAATCAAACAAGCTATCAATAAGAAGTTTTGAAACTAAAATTTCCAATTGTAATTCTTATCCCAAACCTCTTTTAAAACAATTAGTGTGATTAATTGTAATTCCTATTTGAATTTTTTTAATATCAAATTCTATTTTCACTTCTTATCCAACATTGTTTAATTCCTTAATTTCGATTAGCCTATTATTTAATTTCAATTCTATGATTAATATTTAGTGTTTATTATGGTCAATTTTAAACAAAGCAAGCATATGTCATCTCTTCAAAGTAATAATTTGTAAGTGTATTATTTAAATAATACTTTATAAAAATCATAAACGATTATAAATCTCTTTATAGCATGCAATAATCATACTATAAATTTAAATATATTTAAACATTATGAAGAGGCATAGGAACCAAATGGCACAAAATTAATTATTTTATTGTACTAAGTTTTTGTATATTACCTTGTATGTTATCATACAACGTGCAACACATGTTTTAATTACTCGTATCTTAAAACTCGCATGAATTTATAAATGACAAACAATTACAACTAATATAACTATATATAAACTAATTAATCCGTAAACTGGTGCATTGAACAAATGATCAAAAATTATTTTCTTTGTTAAAAGTGTACAAAAACCATAGATTATATATAAAATGGATTATATTGTACAATTCAATGAAAAATGCAGTGACAATCAATGGAATATAAGAAGCCAATTCAACTATGAATATGATGTTAGATTGTATGTTTAATCTATGCAAATATAGATTTCAATTGATAAAAATATTTTAAAGCTAAAACAGAAATCAGTTTTGCACATTGATTCATATTGTCACATATTGATCAATATAAAGTGTTTGCAATTTAAAGTTTGCCATAAAAGAACATTGAACAAATACATTTAAACAATTTAATATTCATTTAGAGGAATTGAAAAAATATTGATTGTAAATGGTTAAATTACAACTTGAAGAATAGTCTAACCCCAATTCCAAATGACTCAAAGACGATCAGGTCGACAATTTCTTAGACAATTCAATACTCCTACAGTAGATCAAAGGCCTTTCTAATTAGCATATATGAACCAGTGATGCATTAGTCCAAAAAGACCAGTAAGAAAATTTACAGAAAAAAACCATCAGCCATGGTTTGAATGAATTCATATTGAATTGTAAGCAGATTAATGAGAGTTTGGATAATGAATTCAATGTACCAGTTCTGATCTCATTTGTAATACACTGTTGACAGATTATAATGGAAATAGGTTGTCAAGGTAAGCAGTTTTGAGTCTGTAATCGACCACTGGGAAAATTCTGCTAGCTGAGACTGTTGGGATTTTGATGCCTAATAATCCCGAGGCAATGATGATCAAACTCACCTTCATAGGCCGTTGCCGAGGATTGAAGTGTTATCGACCACTATGAAAGAAGCCTAAACTTGGAAGCAACACCCATTTATGTCTCGGGTCCAAATTGAAGTATTAGGCCTTTGTGGGCCTTGGTTACTCTTTGGCCCATGAGAATTGTTTGGCCCATTTGGTTGTTGTCCTAGCTCTATATAAGCCACAATAATTTGTCTTGTGCATTGGAGAGAGGAGCCAACATTTGAATAGAGGGATATAGTGATACACTTTAGTGGTGTAGCTTTGGTTGGTCTCTCCCACAGTTTGTGTGTGTATGGGTTAGGGTGGTTGTTCATTTTAGTGCTTCCTCGTGGTAGAGTTTGAACATGAGCCTTGTGTTTAATTTGTTTACTATCCATCTTGTATTTCTTGGTGTGTATTTTGTTCAAAAATTTGTATCAGAGCTTGAAAACAATATTTCTTGGGTTGGAAATCACAAGAAATTCAAGGTTTGGAGCAAGAAAAACTCGGATTTGTTGAAAAAGACAAGGAAATTCGAAGAACACCTTAAAGCCGAATATGTTCATCCATATTCCGGCCAATCCAGAGAGGTTTAGTGAAAACAAAGACCACCAGTCGACTCCTGGTGGCGAGGCGATTCCAATTGGTGGGCACGTGGGACCGGACGGTGAGTGGAGGAGAGGCGTGCGCCAAATGTACCGGTAGACGACCTTCACTATCGTCGCGAGTGGAAGAGTGTGACAAGGATTCGGGTGGCCAGACCAATTGAAGTGTCCTCGTCTCGACGAGAGGATTCCACCGGTGCATTCAGATTTCAAATCGGAGCAGTGTGCAGCAAATGGGTAGAGTTTGAAGGTGGCTGTGCGTTTTTCAGCGAATCAAACCCAAAATTTGAAATTTGAAATTTTCAGAGCCTCATCTTGTGTTTTACAGACCATATTGACTAGTCCACTTGGTATTGTATTCTTGAACCTTTGTTTACCTTGTGTGAATTATTTAGGGGTTAATTTGTGATTAATCTATGTTCATTAGGGTTTGTTAAAAGTTTTGTGGGGTTATTTGGGATAAATTTACTATTTGTGTGAGTTTTGTTTGGTGAGCAACATACTTGTTGTGATAGTGTTTGTTGCTTAGCTACTTTGTGTGGTGTGTTTGTGATTATTTACATTATCATATTTCTTTGACCCGGACTATAGAAAAGTGTGATTAGCTACATTGCATAAACTTAGTGTTTAGTACATTTGCTTATACTTTGCTTGTGGTCAGTTGTGTAATTGTTATTCTTGCGTGCTTTGTGCTTGTTTGGTGAGATAGCGTCATTACACTTTGCGTTGGGGTCTTTGATGGGATGTGTGATTTTTCAATTTGGCAACAAAAGATGAAGGGACTTCATGTACAACAAAAGGTTTCAAAAGCCACTGATGAAAATTTTCCCACAAAATTGACAAAAGATGAAAAGGATGAAATGGATGAGTTGGCTTACAGTCATATTGTTTTACACGTATCTGATTTTGTTTTGTGAAAGGTTGGCAAACATGACTCTACAAAAGCTCTTTGGAAGAAGTTGGAGGATCTTTATATGTCAAAGTCCACTCCAAATAAGCTTTATCTACTTGAGAGTTTTTTCAGCTTCAAGATTGACTCAACTAAGAATTTAGATGACAATTTAGATGTTTTCAACAAATTGGTGCAAGACATTTTGAATTGTGATGAAAAAGTGCCTGAGGAGTGCAAAGCAATCATTTTGTTGAATGCTATTCCCGATGTGAAAATGCTATCAAGTATGGGAGAGACACTTTGACCACTGATATTGTCATTGATTGTTTGAAGATTAAAGAGTTAGAGTTGAGGGCTAAAAGAAATGAGAGAAGTAGTGGTGAAGTTCACACGATGAGAGGTGGACGTGGAATGAGTCAATGGAGCCATGCTAGCGATGAGTCTAAAGATGACAACTATGACTTTGAAGATGATAGTGATCAGTCTGACGATGATAATGATAAAGGGAAGTCTGACGACGATAATGGTAATTGGAAAGATAGAAGTCGAGGTAAGTCAAGAGCGAAGAACAAGAGATGTTATGGATGCAAGAAGATTAGACATTTCTTGAGAGACTGCCCTAGAGAGAAAGGTAAACAGAAGTACAAGATGAGATATGAGTGCAATGCGGTGTCCTCTTCGGGTTATGACGCGAGGGTGTATTGATGTCTACTCTCTATGTGTACCTTTATTTTCTGCATCTTTTTGTTTTGCATTAGTGATTACTTGTCTTGTTGCATTTGTTTAATTTTAGTTTGAACTTTTGCATGAATATTGTGTGTGATCATTATGTATGTAGGTAGATGATGCATTTGGTAAGGTAGAGTAGTAGAGAGTGGTCTGACTGCTAAGGTTGAGATGAGATGCTAGAGATGGGTAAGAGTGCAATAGTAACATGCATGTGGGGATGTATTGTAGTCTTCTATCTAAGAGAAAGCCCTGACCAGGAGGAGAGTTCTGAGTTAGCTTCTGGAAAGTTCTTAGTGAACCCTAGTGGAGAGCTATAAGTGAACTAGAGTGGAGTTCTAGATGAGCTCCGGTCATCTTAGATTAGGTGGAGGCCCATTGTCTACCTAGTGAGGGAGAGATGACGTAGTGATAGAGGAACATCCTGACTTGAAATCTTTAGTTGGTATACTAGTTAGACGTGCAGTGTGTGAGCAATCGAGAAAGGGGTGATGATGAGATAAGAGATTTGTTCTCTTGAGTCGAGTTACACGCAATGGGAAGGGTAGGAGAGAGATCATTTCCATGTTGTCATATTTGCATTTGTTGCATTTGGGTTATTGCTAACCTTGTGTTAGGCATAATGTGTTTTCTTTGTGAAAACGTGTTTGTTGAATCTATGTGAATTTATACCCCTTTGTGTTCTCATCATACTGAGTGTTGTCACCAATAACTGTGTGTTATTTTATGCTCCTAATTGACTTACTTGAAAAATGTTTACTTTGTGTTACATTTGCATGTACTTTGTGTACATTGGTGCGAACTTTTTGTGTGTGTTGCATTATCTATAGTAAGCATGTGTTGTTTGACTAAAGATGCTTACCTGCTAGTTATGTATACATAGATTAGCTCACTGTGTATATATTGATATTGGGGTTTGACTTTAGCCCTTTGTGTTAGTATCGTTAGCATGTGTCTATGTTTTGTTCGTAGAAATGGTAAGGTCTTTAATTTCCAGTTTGTTCCTGGATACCTTGTGTGTGGCAAGTTTTGACTTTGTGTCTTTGGTGCTTGCAGGATTATTAGGTATCAGGTGGAGGATTGTTGGGATTTTGATACCCAATAATCCCGAGGCGATGACGATCAAACTCACATTCATAGGCCGTTGCTAAGGATTGAAGTGTTATCGACCACTACGAGAAGAAGCCTAAAATTGGAAGCAACACCCATTTGTGTCTCGGGTCCAAATTGAAGTATTAGGCCTTTGTGGACCTTGTTACTCTTTGGCCCATGAGAATTGTTTGGCCCATTTGGTTGTTGTCCTAGCTCTATATAAGCCACAAGAATTTCTCTTGTGCATTGGAGAGAGGAGCCAACATTTGAATAGAGGGATATAGTGATACACTTTAGTGGTGTAGCTTTGGTTGGTCTCTCCCACAGTTTGTGAGTGTATAGGTTAGGATGGTTGTTCATTTTAGTGCTTCCTTGTGGTAGAGTTTTAACCTAAGCCTTGTGTGTAATTTGTTTACTATCCATCTTGTATTTCTTGGTTTGTATTTTGTTCAACAGAGACTTTACAAGGCAATCGGTTGAACGAATGTAATGAAGTCTCTATGGCAACAAAATTGTTCCGGCCAGAAATTGTTCGACGGAAAGAACTATATCAGCAGTGCGTTCAAAGATAAAGATGAAATGCTTGGAAAATGAAGTGCAAAATGTATTGGTTTAAAAAATTTCCTGAGTTCGCTTGAGAATATTCTAGCAACAGTGAGTTTAAAATAGAAGATGGGATCCGTGGAGAATTAGGTGCATAATGAATTGGAGAAAAAATTAGGTTAAGTATGGTTGATTTTCCTTGATAGGAATGGCAACATTGAATTTTGAATGGATTCATATTGAATTATAAGCAGAGAAATGGGAATTCAGATGATGAATTGAATGTACCAGATTCGATTTCACATGCAAGAAACCGTGGACGAATTATCACTGAAATTGGACGGCAAGGAAGGAGAGTTTTGTCTGCAATTGTGATGCAGATAAAGATTCTAGAAGAATTCGGCCCATTTATCTAAATTAAATTTTTATCTATTTTATTTAATTTAGCCCATTAGATGAGTTATAGGGTTTTAGTTTTTACTATTTAAACTCATATTGTTCGTTATTATATTTGGTTGAATTTTGAATAAAATTAAAGGTATTGGAATTTTCCAATCACACCTAAATGGTTGATTCGTGAGCAAATCTCATTTATAATCCCGTGTTAGTCTTTTGTTACGCTTTCGCCTGCATCAGTTGGTATCAGAGCACAGTCTACGCTCCATAATGATGGATTGGGGAGGACAGATTAGACATCATGGTGTCAAGATTGATAATGGGGACGACAAAGGGGATCTAATACAAATCCGCCAACAACTGGAAGTTGTGGCACAAAAGATGGCCGGATTGGCTAACCTTTTCGGCGTTAGGCTTGAGGCACGAGGTGGTGGTCATGATGTGTGCGTTACGACTAGGCGAGACTGTCGCAATGGTGGGGTTAATCGTGAGTCTAATTGTGGACAGGTTTCTAGACGAAGAATCCGGGGGTTTAGAGTTTACCGACGGCCAAGGGGATTTAGAGTTTACCGACGGCCAAGGGGGTATCGTTGGTTTTGGGATTGACGAACAATCATCGCAAGGGGAGGCGATTTAGTTGTCGATTCCATAAGTGTTGATAATGAAAATCGTGTCATTGAAGAAGTGATTGAGGTGAAAATTGAAGGCATGAAACAAGAATTTGAATGGGGTGAACAATTAAAGTTGGAAGATGATGACATTAATTATGAACATAAAGAGTATAGTGGTTTATATCATGGTGAGAAGGAAATTGCTCGAGATGCTCTTGAAGTGGCAGACAAAGCAGGGACAAAACTTGATGGATGTATTAGCTCACATGATTTTCTTAAGATTGGCTTCGACATCATATCAGATGAGTTTGGTCGTGACAAGGAACTTGCTAAGAAGATTTGGTGTTTTTACCCTCAGATCACTAGTCCTAACAACGTTGTTAGGACTAGTGATCTGAGGGAAAAAACACCAAATC
>CAVNYN010272805.1:0-15645 GCA_963692815.1 Nyctanthes arbor-tristis | reverse complement strand
CTGGAGAGCTCAAATCATGGTCTTTTTACCGGGCTGGGATTGCAGAGTTTGTGGCCACTTTCTTGTTCTTGTACATCACTATTTTGACCGTAATGGGGGTTGGCAGAGCAAAGAATAAGTGTGCCTCTGTGGGCATCCAGGGTATTGCTTGGTCTTTTGGTGGCATGATTTTTGCACTTGTATACTGTACTGCTGGTATTTCAGGTTAGTTCTCATCTTACTTTACTCTTTCCCCTCTCACCACGGCCACCCCCAAATCCGTCTGCGCGCCTAATGTTTGTTTCTTATTGTCCGAAGATTTAAAGAATTCTGGAAAAAATGTATCTTTCTTTGTGTTTCATGGATTTTTTTTTCTGGGGTATTGTTTTGCCAGAAATCAGTTCCTACGTTTGATCCAATTCCGGGATTTTTTGGTTAACTATTTTTCATTTTTTCTTGGTCTTTTTGTATAAGGTCTTTATAAATCCATTTATGTGTTGCTTAAATATATAGATTTTTAGAGAAAAAAAAATAGAGTGTCTTGGTGATTTTTCCTAGAAACTATGGTTTAAGATTCTATATCATTGCTTAGAGTATCCTGCCCCCACCACAACCCCTTGGAGTATCACTAGGAAAGTTTCATATTTGAAGCTCAAAGCTGATTTTTTATGTTGAATGTTAGAACAGGAGGGCATATCAACCCAGCTGTGACCTTTGGTCTATTCTTGGCAAGGAAACTCTCCTTGACCAGGGCCATCTTCTACATAGTGATGCAGTGCCTTGGTGCAATCTGTGGTGCTGGTGTTGTCAAGGGATTCATGGAGGGTCCATATCAGAGACTCCAAGGTGGAGCCAACATTGTGCAGCATGGCTACACCAAGGGTGATGGCCTTGGTGCTGAGATTGTAGGCACCTTTATCCTTGTTTACACAGTCTTCTCCGCTACTGACGCCAAGAGAAATGCCAGAGATTCCCATGTCCCGGTATGTCTTCCAATCCATGTTTTCCACACTTCTATCCTTTATTTACTGATTCTTGCTTAATGATAATAATTAAGACTGGTTCTCGTTCTATGGTTTGTCATATAGTGACTTGGATTTAGGCTTCAAAATAATATCACACATCACGTAGACTAACTAGAATCATATTTAATGGAGATGTAGAAGAGCATTTTCTTTCAATAATACCGTGATATGCAGCTTGTAATGTATGTCTAGTTAACAAGACGTCGTTCATGCCAATACCATCCTATACCGAATATTATGAAACATGGATTATGGATATATTTTGCAATTCCATTTGTATCATTCCACAGAGTCTAAAGTATAGAACTCTCCATTTTATCTTTGATGGTGCATCTCTTGTTAATTTTTGGTTCATTACAATATTGTATCATCATAAGCTTTGATGGAAACGTTAGGATGATTTGCAGTGTTTGATGGTGCCTTTTTATCCGTCATATGGAAGCCACTCAATGGTCTTCTCCTTGGTATGTATATTTTATGTTGCAGATTTTGGCTCCTCTCCCCATCGGGTTTGCGGTATTTTTGGTTCATTTGGCCACCATCCCCATCACCGGAACTGGCATTAACCCAGCCAGGAGTCTGGGAGCTGCTATCATTTACAACAAAGAGCATGCCTGGGACGACCATGTAAGAATTTCTCTACACAGATTATTCATTTGACGACCCATTCATATAAATATAATTATTGTAATTATACATCAATCTAACATTTTTTCAACTGAACCGTTGTCTATTTACATCTTCTAGTGGGTCTTCTGGGTTGGACCTTTCATTGGAGCTGCTCTTGCTGCAGTCTACCACCAGATTGTCATTAGAGCCATTCCTTTCAAGAGCAGCAGGGCTTGTTGAATTATCGTCTTGTCCTAGTGACATTGGACTCTCTATTCGTTATGTCTAATTCTCCTCTGTCTGTGTTCAGTTGTGAATCGTGTGTAAATTATGAGGCAACGTATTGAAAGCTTGTTGGATCGTATGAAATGAACTATTTATCCCTTTTAATCTCTGTATAAAAGTATTTTATCTACTTAGTTTTTGTTAATTGACCCACAACATTTTAGTTTTGTTTCAATTTGCGACATTATACTTTACTTTTGTCTCTATTCAGTACTTAGGGAGCTTTGTTTGGCCTTACTGGCATCCTTTTACGTTAAAGGCTTACATAGGTAGTGAATATTATGGGCTGTTGAATGTTAACAAAGATCTTTTAAGTCCTGTTCTCAATGGTAAGCAGGAAGCTCTTTAGCATTGACGCTTATATGATTGTTTTGACTCGGACAACTGTACCATTATTATGTGGTGGTTGTTAATCATAAGATTGGAATGGATGATGAAGATTGTTGACAGCAATTTATTCTTGGACTAAACGGTCGTCAACAATCAGTAGTCCTTGGTTGTTCTTCTTTGTTTCCTTTATCTTTGGTCACAAGGTATATGGTTAACAATGCTAGTCTAGGTACAAAAAATAAGTTAGAGTAAAATTCTTCCAACCACCCCCTACCAATGTGGTGGGGGTATTTATAGAAAAAATGGCTAAGTGGAGCACTTCGGGGCATGTGCTCCACGTGTCCAGTCCAAGTGGTGGGCGGTGTCCATGTGTATTTGAGTACTATCCACGTGTCTGATGAGGATCGCTTGCCTCCATTAACTTGCTGAGTTCAGTACATTTGAGTGCGGTAAAGATATATAACCGATCTACCAGGTCGGTTACTTGATCAACAAAGATGATTGAGAAAATTGAATCTCTTAGAACAATGATGAATCGGCAGTTGACCTTTTTAATATATTGCATATGGGAGAAAACTGTCTTTTATGAAATCAGTTTCTAGTAAGTTGAATGTTAAGATAATCGATTATTTGAATACAATGGATTTATCATGTTTAAAAGCAAGTAAATTATACATGCAAGTGATCAAAAGAATATGAATGCAAGTGGATAGTTATCAAGATAATATAGAAACTGCCCATCTATATGTAAGCTGTGAATTAAGCATGGAAGTGGTTTATCAAAATCAAGTGGCTCCAGAATATTGCAATGTATTATCAAGAATGCGAGTGACTCAATGTATCAAGAATTCAAATGCTATGCAAGTTGATTATCAAAAACAAATTCTAATTATGATCCAATATTTTTATGACCATTTTGCCCCTTTATTAATCTATACATAAGGGTACTTGTACTAAGCATTATCTATGATTGATCAAGAAATAGAAAATCCTCTCACCTCCCTAAGACAGTTCTTGATATGGTTTTTGTCTTCGTCTTTTATTTATTTATTTTTATATAATAACACCTCCATTGTGGTTGGTGATATTTTAGTACAAAAAAACAAAGTGGCCTAAACTAAGGCAAATTTAGTGACTCATTCATAGGCCTGGGCATTCTGGTTTTGTAGTTGGGTATTGAATTGACCAAGCCCAGATCAAATATTTCAATTTAGATTTGGGTTCAGGTTCGGTTTTGAAAATAATAAGCTCGTTCGGGTTTTGTCTCGGTTCGAGTTTGGGTAAAGCTTTGGATTTTATTTGGATTTTCCGGGTATTTAACGTGTATTATGTGAACGCATAAAGGGAAAAAAGAAACACTTAAATAGGTAAAAACAATTAAAAAAACTAAAGTATTCTATAATACACTTAAATGAAAATAATAATGATTAGATACTGATATAATGAAGTTAATAATTAATTACTAGCGTTTGGCCAGTTGGCTTTATCTGTATTCTAATTTTACAGTTTCTACCACAAACTTGTAGTATTGTCAAGTAATTAACAAAAAATAATTTGTCTTGCATAAATCACACGGCGTATATATTGGAAACTATTAAAATCCTTATAGAAAAAGATTCACATACATTATATAGATCCATAGCTTTTTTGTATGCGAAGAAGATAAGTGTACTGAAGATGTAATTGTGAAATGAGAAAGATTGTTATGTGGATTGGGACAGAATTAAACAGAAATTTGAATTTAAAAATTTTAGAATTAGAAAAAATGTTAAGATTTTTTCGGGTTTTTCGGGTTTGAACTCAAATCCGAAGCCCGTCCAAACCTAATTAGTTTCGGGTTCAGGTATTTCGAAACTCGAAAATTTTTTATTCACTACCCAATAGAGTTCAGATGTATTCAAGTCGGGTTTTGATAACCCGTTCGGACTCGGGCTTTTTGCCCAGGCCTACTCACTCATATAAAAATCAAAATGCAATAATAAAAATAAGGACTCATTTGTTGTCAAATGAACTGGTCGAGGACTGACAGTGCAGTCATCAACCCCATTGTCATCAAATTTTCAACAATTATAAGGAACCCATCTTATTCTTACGAAATCGACAGTCAACATCGTGGTTTAGAGATTCCTTATTGTCATCCTAAGAATTTAACAATGGCTATTGAAGAAGTAATTCTTAGCGCGTTTCTCACTCTTTTGCTTGGAAAGCTGGCCTCTAGTGAGCTGCTGAATTTTCTCCGTCCATCCGGAATTGATGTCCGGTTAAAAAAATGGCGTAGAAAATTGTTAATGCTAGAATCTTTGCTTAATGATGCAGAAAACAAGCAAATATCAAATGGGGCTGTGAAGGAATGGTTGATTGAGCTGGAGGATTTAGTTTATGATCTCGATGACTTAGTGGATAAGTTGAACACGGAATCTCTACAGAGCAAATTAATCAATCATGATGAAAGCACCAGCCAAGTACAGAAGCTTTTGTTCACCTTTTCTACTAATCTCTCTATCCGTGATTTCATTTCTGAAAGTAAATAGATACTGAATTGGAAGACATTAATGGTAAATTGGAAGATCTAGTGGAACAGGTAAGTATGCTTAGTTTGGTAATGAATGTAAAGGGGAAGCGCCACAGAACCGTAGACAGATTGCAACCAACTTCAGTTGTGGAAGAATCGGAAGTATATGGAAGACAAAAGCAGAAAGAGGATATACTCCATTTATTGCTGGGGTTTGAATCAAGTATTAGTCCAGTATCAGTGTTTCCAATTGTGGGCATGGAAGGTGTTGGCAAAACGACTCTTGCCCAGCTTCTCTACAACGATGACAAAGTAAAGGATGCTTTCTAACTCAAGGCTTGGGCTTGTGTTTCAGACAAATTTGATGCTACTCGGGGTAACAAAAACCATTCTTGAGGCAGTTTCATCTGGAAGGTGTGATTCCTCAACATACTTCAGATGAAACTTAAAGAAACACTTTCTAACAAGAGATTTCTAGTGATTTTAGATGATGTTTGGAACGAAATCTATGGAGATTGGGACATGCTACGTCGCCCTTTCCTTGCTGGCAAAACCTGGAAGCAAAATCATCATTACACCTTGAAATGAAAGGGTGGCTAGAATCACGTCTCAACTTGCAGCATATCATTTGGGTGGGTTATCTGATGATGATGCTTTGTCATTGTTAGCTCAACATTCAATTGGAGCCAAAACGTTTGATATATCCTCATATTTAGGAGACATTGCTAAATCTGTAGTGAGGAGATGTCAAAACTTGCCTCTAGCAGTAAAGACACTTGGTGGGCTTCTACGTGCTGCAGATAGTCCTAAGGACTGGGAGGATATGTTACACAGCGAGATTTGGATAGCTAAAGAAAGGAGTGGAATTCTTCCTGCTCTAAAACTTAGTTATCAATATCTTCCTCCAGAGTTGAAAAGATGCTTTGCTTACTGTGCTATCTTTCCCAAAGGCTACAAGTTTGAGAAGTCTGAGCTGGTAAAGCTGTGGGTGGGAGAAGGTTTTGTACAAGAATCAGAAAAATTGGCAAGTCAGTTTTTTGAAGAACTTTTGGCAAGATCATTCTTCCAACAATCAAGTGATAATATTTCATGTTTTGTGATGCATGACCTAATTCATGATCTAGCAATTTTTGTCGCTGGAGACAAGTGTTTCAGGATGGTAAATGATCCAATGAAGGAAAGTATTGTTGACAAGATTCCTGAAAAGGTATGTCATTTCTCAATCAATCGCCATGAGTATGGATGTTCTCATAGAATTCATTTTATAAACAATGTTCAAAGCTTAAAAATAAGAACCTTGCTGTCACTACCCGTTGATAGGAGATCTTCTACAAAGGTTTCAGCCCAAAGAATTTTGCTTGAACTGTGGCCATATTTTTACCGCCTAAGAGTCCTATCTTTAAGCGGTTATCAGATATATGAGTTGCCTGACTCTGTAGGTGATTTAAAGCATTTATGGTACCTAGACTAAGCTAATACTTTTCTTAAGTTGTTGCCAGAATCTGTTAGCAACCTTATCAACTTAAAAGTTATGATTTTAAGATATTGTACCCAGCTTACTAAATTACTGGCACACATGGAAAACCTTGTCAATCTTTGCCATCTAGACATTGCTGATACTCCTAAATTACACAATATGCCTCTAGGAATTGATCAACTAACAAGTTTGCAAACATTATCGAAGATGATTGTGTGTGAAAGTAATGGGATGAGGTTAGAAAGCTTGGGGAATTTTCCACTTCTACAAGGTGAAATTTCGATTGAAGGATTGCAAAATGTGGTGAGTGTTCAGGAAGCGACCAACGCTAGGCTAATGTATAAGCCAAACCTTAAAAAAATAGGCATGGAGTGATAAGCTCAGTCATTTCAGATATGAAGTGCAAGAGATGGGAGTGCTTAATGCATTAAAGCCTCATGAAGACTTACAGAGTCTGGATATTGACTTTTATGGTCGTGCAAAGTTTTCTGATTGGATTGGAGATCCAACCTTCTCTAGGTTGACAAAAATAAGCTTTTGTTGTTGTAGAAACTGCTTGTGTTTGCAATCATTAGGTCAACTACCTTTGCTAAGAGAACTAAAAATCAGTGGCATGGATCAAGTGAAAGTGATTGGAGCTGAATTTTATGGAAATGGAGGCAACACAGAATTACCTTTTCGATCACTGGAGAGCTTGGCTTTTGAGGACATGCCAGATTGGGTGGAATGGCTTGGGTTGGCTAAAGCAGAAAGTTCTATTACATTTCCTCGGCTCAATAAATTGTACTTAAAAGGATGTCTGAAACTGGTCAAGCTTCCAATTCTCTCTCTATCATCCCTCTGTGAACTAGTAGCACGAGAGTGTGATAAAGGCAGTGCTAAATCACATGCGCAATTTGGGTTGTTTAACAAAAGCAGAGTTGCAGAGTATTGATGAATTAACTTCGGTTTCCAAAGGATTTCTTCATTTCTCATTTGCACTTGAATATTTTGAAGTTTATGATTGTGAGGATCTTGTGACTCTGTGGCCAAGTGATGATATTAAGCGAAACCTAGTCAACCTACGAGCATTAATTTTTGAAGGATGTCCTCAGCTCTTGTCTCTTCAAGGGATTGATTTTTTTCCAAATCTTAAAAGCCTACGAATTGAGTAATGTGGAGCTTTGGCGTTTTTTCCATGTAGCATAGGTCATCTCCAGTACTTGACTATCGTCCCTCATTGAGGACAACCATACAGGGCGGCAGCACCTCACTTGAAGGCGTTTATATTGGGAGTTGGGAGAATTTGAATTTGACAAATTTATTGGTCCCGTTAACAATTACTCCAATTTCACTGAGCTAAGTCTAGATGGCTGTGATGGTCTAAAGCTGTTTCCAAATGGAGGCTTATGTCATGGGCTGGTTTACGGCTCTTATACAATGTCCAGCACCCTCGCGGCCTTAGCGTTCTGTCACACACAGAAACGGCGCTAAGTCGTCCCGCACGACGTCCCACACGTTCCCCTAACCGCTCAATGTTAAAAACCGCAAATGTGTAGCGAATATGTTGAACGGAAGTGAGTAAAGCACAAAGACAATATTGGAGAATGCTAAAACGTTTTATTGACTCTGCAATAATAACGTTTACAAGAACGAAGCTCACACAACCTCACTCAAGTGTTTCACTCTTGTATCACTCTAACTCTCTAAGAATTTGCTACTTCTCACTTGTTGTATTTACAATGGGGTTTACCCCTATTTATAGGCAAAATTCACTCAAACTCATGGCCGGGTCTGGTTTAGTTTTAGGCATGGCAGCCGAGCTGCCAGCCGTTGTCCAGCACGTCCCAGCCAGTTGCCAACCCCACACTAACAGTATTTCGGCCCAGCTGTGAGGCCCCTTGCACAGCCGTCGTTCCCAGTAACTTGCAACCGTCGTTCTGGCCCATTCCAGCAACGTTCCAACTGTAGTTCCAGCTCTCGGCCGACCGTCATTCTTGACTTCTACCAGCAACTTGCACGGCCGGCTGGAAATCCGTCCCTCTCGATCTACTTTCATGGCCAGCTGCCTGGCCGCTCCTCTCGGCCCACTTGTAAGGCCAGATGGCCAAACGTCCCTTTCGGCACACCATGCCAGCAGCTTTCCGGCCTGCCATACCGGCTGCTTTTCGGCCTGCCATGCCTGCTGCCAGCCCAGCCGAAATTCTGGCCAACTTGCGTGCCACTTGCACGCCATCATTCCAGCCGTCGGCTATGGTCGTCTTTCTTGACCACGGATTTTCTCGGCTGGGGCCCACCATATTTTGGCTTCCACACTTAGCCAAAATTTTGGGACGTAACACGGGTCGGCATGCCATGCCGGGGCTGCTTTTAATCTGCCGTTCCCACTGGCCGGGCGCACACGTCCCATGCCGTGCGCCACATCTGTGCCCGTTTCTGCCTCGGCATCGCCAACCTGCTTCTGTCTCGCCAGTGTCACATGCGGGGCGTGACACTTAGCTACCCCTAATTTGAGATTTTTTAGTATATCTAATTGCCAACACCTGAAGTCCTTATGCCATCGGATGGATTTACTTTTGTCCCTTCAATCTCTGGATTTGTATAATTGCCCTTCCTTGACAGATCCCTTTCCCCAGGGGAATATTCCACCAAATCTAACCCAGCTTTCAATCGTTGAATATGGGAAACTGAAGTCACTGAGAGCGTGGGAGCTACTGAAATTCACATATCTTCTTTTCAACCAATTTCAAGGTGTATATTCCTTAGCTACCAATGATGACAATGAAGATGAGCACAACGATCAACACTATTTGCTCCCTTCATCTCTTATTACATTCTACTTGCACAACCTGCCAAATCTGGAAGCCCTACCAAGGGGCTTCCAGAACCTTCCTTCTCTTCAAATTCTATATATTTCCAACTGCCCCAAGCTTTGGGCATTGCCCATGGAATACCAGCTCGACCAGTTTTCCAGTCTTCGTATCCATATTCTTAAAGCAACAGTGTTTAAAGAACAAGGGAGATTACTGGCCCATCATCACTCACATTCCAGATGATTACGTTGATGGCTATGATATCCATCATCCAGATGCACGTCCATGAACTTCACAGGTACTAGATTCTATTTGTTGTCTGCCAATCTTGACATTACTTCATCCAAAATACATTTCCACATTTCATCAAATTTTGGCATTGGAAAGTGAATTTTTTACAAAGTAGTACTCCCTTGGTCCCATTTATGGGGTCCATTTTTTCATTTTTGTTTGTACCGATTAGATAGTCTTGTTTCCATATTAGAGAGTCTATTTTCTGTTACTTTACAAACATACCGTTAATTAATGTTATAGTTATAACTATTAGTTTAAAAATTGGTCATTAAATAAGGGCAAATTAGGAGCACGATTGACTAAATTTACTCTTCAACAACTTTCTAAATCCTTGTGAAAAAGCAAAGTGAACCAAATAACTTGGACAGAGGGAATAATAGTTAATAGTCCTAACCCCAGCATTTCTGAATTTATGACATTTCTTCCCGGCATATGAATTGCATCAGGCAATGGATCTTCACTAAGCTGCCCATCCAGGTGGTTGCAATTCTTTACAAACTAAATGTGCTAAGATTGACACCAACAACACTTTTTTCCAGCAGCAAATTGAGATTGTTCATGCTGACTCTGACTACGTTTTTCAATGTTTATTTATATTTGTTAAGGTTAACTATCAATTGTTATCAATTATCTTGACCTCTATGTCTTGCAATATTTTTCATCTTGATTTCGTTAAAACTTTGTATCCATGGGGAATGGGCTAGCTTAATAAAGGAACCAATTACCGCCACATGCTACTTCCCATTTTTAATTTTCTTCTCTTCATTCTTTAACTTTGCGGAATGTATAATTGTAAAAAATTCCATAGATCAGTTTGCTTTGTTACGTGTGATTCACAATGATGTGCCTTGGTGACATTGTAAGATAATAAGTAAATAAATAAATAAATTCAACATTATTAACGAGTTTATTAAACAAACAAGATCATTTCTGTTACTTTGACGTGACATTTTTACAAGTTTATTATTTTTTTAACAATTAACCTTGACTGCATTTCAGCATATTTTTCTCAGGTTGGAACAAGAGAGCCAGTAAAGTAATATTTGGGGATGTAAGAATGGGGACCAAATTTGCTTCCAAGTGAATAGGCTGAGGACTGACACTGCAAAGTTCTGTATGATATGTAAACTAATGGTTATAGAGAAAGTGAAGGCAGAAGATACAACGAAGCCGTACAGTATGGAAGTGTCGAGCTGCTTCTAAATTTTAATCATAACCATGGAGGAGTTTCTCTTCTATATAAAATCGTAAAATTATTTCTTGCTTCAACCAGTCTTCATTTTCACTAATTTTCAGCCATCAATTATCTCTCCACCTTACCTTGGTATACTAGTAGAATTATGCCATGCGCGGTGTAATTTTTTACTTTTCAGAAAAAGTGACTAACCACTCACATTCTTGATGTCCTAACTCCTAATTGATCACCATAGCATCCATGAATGCCGTCAGTTAACAAATTCATTTCCATGTCACTTTAGACACTTTCGACACTTTGGCACATTAATGGATCTCTTGTGGCACGTTTCCTTTTCCCTCTGTGTTTTCATGGAGCCCTAGTCTTGCTCTGTCTTATAGCTTGAATTGAACGAAAATTTGATGTCTATTGGTAAAGATTAAGAAACTAAGTAACACCATATGTTCTGATCCCATTTCCAATTTTCCTTACTTCATCTTTCAGTTTTTGTAGCATATAAAAATGTTTTTTTTAGATCTAGTCTATTATGTGGCAGCATACATTCATTTTTATGCTTAAGCATATTTTATTAAAAACCTCTCTTTTGTTCTTCATTTGGCATGGTTTTGAAAGGGCATAAGTGGCTTCTCAGACAATGAACTTGCTGTTGCCAGAATTCAGGGAATATCTTTTTCCAAATTGAAGAGCTGTTCGAGGAAGTTGGTCCAGAGTTCTGATTTCTTATTAGTTATGGAGCTCATTGAAGAGGATGCTCACTAGCAATGCAGACAATTCTGATGTTGACAGAACTGAAGATGAAGAATATATTGCTAAGAGGACAAATCAATCCAACAATATGGAATTTGATTATACGCGCTCACTGATTGAGGTAGTTCTCATATTTAAGATTTGCCTATTTGCTTAAAATTTGATCGGTAGCATTTCCTTACTTTATGGTTGATAAGAAGTAAAAAGATTACCATTTTGCATATCTGTGGTAAATGATAATATTCAGATGATGAGGATGCTCTGTGCCTCTCAAACATTTGTTCAGTCTCTAAGCTTGCTAAGAATTTAGAGCTATCACGGTGTTTATGCCTACAAATGCCATTTAACTATCTTCTTTATATAGAAGTTTATCATAAGCAAAATAGCATAGTGATTATGTAAGTGACTCTTGCCTGAAGGATTGGAAGAGTGAAAGTCGGAGAGATATGAAGTAATGAACTACAATTTGATATGATATATTCAGGTTAAAACATGAGTAAAGAATATCTAAAACAATTCAAATTAATGCTGGCAAATTTAATCATTTTACATTTTTCATATTTTCATTATACTTCAAATCTTGTTTTGATTATGAAAAATTTGTACTTGCAGGAAGAAGGAAATCCACCCAGTGTGAAGATCGACATGTTGTGCATGTACCAGGGGAAGAAGATCGACTCATAGAGCGTGAAGACAGTCCTAAAGATGATGCTATACTAGCTGGGACTGAAGCTGATTCTGAAGCAGGCAAGCAGACTGAGAACCCCAAACTTACCAAGTGTTTTAAGTAAACAAAAACAGCAAGCCATCCAAGAAGCCCAAGGGAGAAAAAAGGTTTCTACTTTGCTAAATACATACAGAGACAATAGTAGAAGGCCCTCTTACAAATCGAAGATTCAAAAGCAAACGAGCCGCTAGCAGAATGCCTAGAATATAGCATGTTGGATGTCTGTATGGCATAGAGGATTGCACTAATCTCCATGTATTTGAAAGAGCACCTTACCTTCAAAACTATATTATGTGACATTGTACATCCATTTTTATATATTAACGATATATTAAATGAAAATTCTAACTTTTTTCTTGTGCTTTTTTTTGGCATGGCTTTCGAAAGGCATAAACGGCTTTTCAGACTACGAACCTGTTTTTGCCTGATCCCTGGGAAATATATATATTTTTTCTAACTAGAAGATCTGTTAGAGGAAATTGGCCAAAAGTTCTGATTTCTGGTTTATTAATGCAGTTCCTTGAAGTGGATGTTCAAAGCATTTCAGTCAATTCTGATGCAGAAGGAACTGAAGATGAAGAATACATGGCTGACAGCACGAACAGATCCAACAACATGGAAATTGACTCTATGTGCTTTCTGCATATGGTAGTTCTAGTATTTAACATTTTGCCTATTGCTTAAATTTAATCATTAGTATCTCCTTATTTTATTGTTGGTAAGAAGTAAAAAGATTACCATTTCGTATATCTTGTGCGATAAATGATCATATGAAGATGAAGAGGAAACTCTGCCAATCAAATGTTTGCTTCGTCTTTGAGCTTTCTAGGAATTGACAAGAATCATCCTTGTGTTTATGATGATCAACATTATTTGCTTCCTTCATCTCTTATTAAAATGGACTTGTCTAACCTACCGAATCTTGAAGCCCTGCCAAGGGGCTTCCAGAACCTCCCCTCTCTTCAATATCTATATATTATCGAATGCCCCAAGCTTTGGAAGTTGCCTCTGAAAGAACAGCTGCTTGACAAGCTTTCCTTTCTCAGTATATCTGACAGCCCCCTTCTTGAGCAACGGTGTTTGAAGAACAAAGGAGACTACTGGCCCATCATCGCTCACATGCCCAGCGTCCTAATTAATGGCTATGACATCCAGGATCCAGATGCACCTCTGTGAATTTGATCAGGTACCAGCTGACTCAATAGGTTGCCTCACAGTCCTCTCAACATCACATCATCCAAAATTCTTTTGCACATTTCATCAATTCTTTTAATAACACTTATTCCTGAAAAACATATTGGGCAACCCATTAATTCTAGGTAACGACATTTTCTGATCCCATTTCTGCTTCATCTTCATCTTTTAGTTTTTTCAGCATTAAAATATTAGAAAGTTTTCCATTTATTTTGAATCAAGCACCACATTTAGAACTCTATTATGTTACAGTGTACATTCATATTTGTATCTTCACCATATTTTCTGAAAATTCTGGTTTATTTATTTATTTATTTTAATTATTATTATTATTATTTTGTGATTTTTTGATGCAGTTTCCATTTGGCATGTCTTTGGAAAGGCATAAGTGGCTTGCAAGACAAAGGAAGCTGCTTTTGCCTGGTTTTGGGGACTTATTTCATTTTATTTTATTTGTTTATCTATTTTTACTGTTATTGTTTGCCATGGATGAACTTTTAGAGGGAGTTGGCCCAAAATGGCTTCCCATGAGAACTTCCATGAGAAGCAAAAGACTACCCCAAACTGGGCTGTTAAAAAGATATTAGTAGTTTGGAATGGTTGATGGCAATTGGGTGTGGTAATCTCTTTAGGCGAATTTATGCTGAAAAAGCAGATGGATAATTATTTTCTGGATACCTCAATGTTAAGTAGTGTTCTTTGTAAATATTTACTTTTACCAATTGATGGTTGGTGTAGTACTTCTGTTACTTATAAAAGAAACTCAACTCATGCTTTGATGTTGATTACTGTGCAGTTCATTGGAGAGGATTCTCAAAGCAATTCAGATTCTGATATTGCACGAATTGAAGATGAAGAATAACATTGCCAGCGGCATAAATGGACCCAACAATATGCAATTGATTCTATTTGTTCGCTGATGGAGGTATATCTTGTATGTTACATATTGCATATTATTGCTTAAATTTGATTTCTTTGGTCAGTAGTATCTTCGAACTTTATGGTTGATAAGAAGGGGGAAAAATCACCATTTAATTCATATATCCTGTATGATCATGTGAAGACAATGAGGAAGCTTTCTGCTATTCAGATATTTGACATCTATTATAAGCACATTAGTGCATAGTGCGAGTATACGCAGAAGCCTATGAGATACAGGTTGAGTATATTTATTCTTCTTAGTTTATGCACTGCTCTTTTTACCCTTTTCTTTTAAACGCCCCCCAACCCCCCCCCCCCCAACCCCAAGCACAAAAAAAAAAAAGGAAGAAAGAGAATTGCACTCACAAATAAATAATAATTCTATTTTCTTGCCTCTTGCAGTTGTAGCTCTTCTACTTGAGCCTTCATGGGGGAAATAATAGGGACAATAACATTTATACCGTGGTGTGGTGTGGTGTGTCTACAGAAGCCCATTATTGACAACAACTTCTTTTAACATTTGCCCAACACTTGCTGGTGCAACTAATTATCTTTTTCTAATTTTCCTGAAGCTTTTCGTGAAAAGAACTCCATGCTTGTCTGGATGCAAAAAATTTGCAGTTTTCACACAAGAGAAAAGGAAATGGATGTGAGAATTTGATTCTTCTTATGATCATCTTTTTGAGGAAATGAAATTGTTATTATGCATATTGCTGTCTGGCCATTCGTTTCCAAATATTAAATATATGACCAAGGCTCACAGATGCGCCAGAGACCGCTTGTTACTCAGTCATGTAAGACATTGGTAAAAGAGATGGGTCTTAAGCCACTCAGAAGCAAGTTCGATCTCCAAGTTTGCTGTTTGGCTATCGCTATCACTACGTTGCCAACGGGTTTAGTGCACCTAAATGTGATTATAATCTTGTAGCAATAAATAGCATCCCTCAGATTTCTTTCTTCCCTACATAACTTGGACAATGAGTGAAGATCTTGTTGATATAGGCTTAAGAAACACTTCGAATTTCTTGCCATCTTTTGACAACCACCTTTCCGGCTTAAACTCTAGGCAATCATCGCCCCATATGAACTTCATTCGGCCCGTTGAATATATCGAGTATGTGATGTTTGACCCTGCTGGAACAAATGTTCCATCCGGTAATATATCATCGGCGATGACATGTTTGGAATCTTCGGGCACGGAAGGGTATAGCCTTAGAGTTTCTAATAATGCAGCCTTAAGATATATCAAGCGATCAACTTCTTCAAATACTAAAGGAACTTCGAGCCATTTTATAGCGTCAATACCACGAGTTTCCATTAGAACAGAGCAAAGCTCAATCAAGATTTGCTCTTCCACTCTAGGGTCTAGGCGTACCAACCAGAAGAACCAACTTAGTGCAACCGATGAGGTATCGCGTCCTGCGAGGATGAAATTGAGAGCCACTTCCTGAAGGAACTTGTCCGTGTATGACTCTTTTTTCTTCATGAACCTAGATAACAAATCGTCGTGTTGGGACCCACAGTTTTGCTGATTCATCAACTCAAGCTTACGTGTATT